>NQII01008440.1:30625-42089 GCA_002778355.1 Clitarchus hookeri | reverse complement strand
GATGATTGCCGCTACAGCTCCGGAACAACGTTTCAACTCTTCCTTCTTTGGGACCACGGTGGACCAGTGGCTAGAGCGCCCGCGTCCCACCAAGGCAAACAGTGTTCTATTCCCTGGCGAGATCTCTCCCGGGTTTTTGCACGCGCTAATCGTGCCGGGCGATGCTTCTGCTCAGCGGGTTTTTATCAGGGATTTCTCGTTTTCCCCGCCCTTGCATTCCTGTGCTGCTCCATATCCACCCCGCTTCACCCTTATCCGTTCTCAAGACGTCGACGCGAAGAGCCGCCGAAACCTCTCCACTCCAATCCTCCTTCTTTCCTTCCCTAGCGACGGCGTAATCCATCAGTACCGAGCGTACTTAAACGATCCGAATCAACAAACAAATGCTTTTACGAAGCTGATCTAGGATGTATGCCAGGAAACATTAATAATATCTGAACCTGGCATTCCACTTAGTCGATGGTGGAACGATGACGTTGAATGTATGAGAAAGCAGTTTCGAAGAATTCGGAGGAAACTAAAACTGCAAAGAGAACCACGACGAAGATTGGAAGAGTTGGAAGAATACAGAACCCAGCGAAAGAACTACACAATAATGTTGAAAGAAGAGAAACATACGTCTTGGAGAAAAAAAAAGGAAATGAAGACCAATGGGGGCTTTTGCACTAGATCCTTGCAAACAAGCTCAAAAGTAACCTAGGATATGATCATAATCGATCAGCAGGAGAGCACGGGATAACTTGTACGTGCACTCCTGTCAGAGGATGGCGTGGGAGATAAAGACTATATTTATCAGTTGAAAAAAGAGACGATGTCAGAGTTGCCGAACACTCCTCCCACCAATGAATTCACTACAACAGAAATGGATAAAGTAATAAAGCAATTGTAACACAAGAAATCACCAGGACATGATGGAATCACGTGTGAAATAATGATGAGAGTTTATCCTTGGGTTAAACTCGATCTGTTGGAGTTTATGAATGACCCTCTAGAAAGTGGTCATTTCCCCAACATCTGGAAACAGGGAATACCGAGAATCCTCTTTAAGGCGTGTGATAAAGATCCAACCTCAGCTAAGTCGAACCGTCCATTATTTATGTTGTCATTCGTGGGGGGAAATGATAGAAAAACTCACCAATACGAGACTAATAGGTTTCCTTTAAGGGAGTCGAGGATTCCACACGAAACAATATGGGTTTAGAAATGGACAAGACACGGTGAAGGCAGAATGAATATGGTTGCAAAAGTGAACTCAAGCAGACGGACCTACGTATTAGCGATGTTCGTGAATGTGAGTGGTGTATTCGACAGTGCGTGGCGACCAGAGGTGCTCTGGCAACTCAAGGAAAAAGTAGCGTCAAAGGGACATCTGCGCCATTGTGGTTAATTACTTTGTAGAAAGGTATATTCTGTACCATATAATAAGGCCACTTTTTGACAGCTCAGCGAAAGTAGCGCCAATGTTTACATCTGACTACGTATCCTTCCGCCATCAGCTGGTCCGTCAAGTAAGGGCTGTATTTTTTTATCAACACGCTGTCAGCTAATCCACTTCTCATTGTACTGTAATGCTAAACAAATTTTAAGATATTTTATGACTGACATCTGTCTAAAAAAATAAGTAGGTTATAAAAGTAAATATATAAAATGTTGCAAATAATTAAATATTTGCTAACTCTTTTTTAATTTTTCCGAGATAGTGAATTTGGGTCAACATTTGCGAGACGGTCTGTTGTATCTATTATCACACTTTGGACATTATAGCTAATATATTCGAGTTGGAAATATGTGATGTGGAATAACGTTATAATTGCTTAAAAACTATTCACGCGTGTCTCACTTTCTACGGAAACAAGAAGATGAGTTTCGAGAGAGCAATATGGCGTATCATTTACGTAGACGAACGATTACCGGACGAATATAAATAACTTGTACTCCAAATCGTTGTACATGAAATAAGCATTACTTTAAAAATTATGCAGAGCTCGTGGAAAAATATAACTATTGGCATCTGTTTGTAAATTCGTTATATATCGCGCAGGAAAGCGGTTCATTTCTGGCTCGTAATACCTCGCAAAATATTCGATAGGTGGCGCGCAGAGCACATCACGACGAAGTTTGAGCAACCCTTTTTTTGATCAACAGATAGCATCTTTTTAAAGTTGATAGTTCTTATATTACGAGCTGGAAATATATTTCAAATTCGTGTCGTTTCTTCAAATTATTAGAAAAAATAATTCAACAATATTATGTAATATTTTTGTATGCTTTTGGAATTAATATCAAGGACGTGTTGAAAGCGAGGTTGAATAAGGATGATACGACGTGAAAAAGCTTTCTGAAGTTAGCACAACTTCAGAAAACTTTTCCACGTCATATCGTTCTATTGTACATTTAATTTTGAACACCTATACATAACTAAATTATAACGAAGTTTAGTTTTTAACACTAACAATCATTGTTTTGTGACCTTGTAAAATAGAATGTATTGATAAATCTAAGAACTCTTTCTTATCCGCGTGTTTTCTGCTTTTCTGATGTGCATCGGCAGTGCACTCAGAATAGCCAACGTAATTTAAACTTTTGTTCGTTCGTGCATTAGCTGATACAGGATTTTGTAAATGGCACTTTGTTTGTTTCGTGTACCTCAAATTGCCACTCACTGACTGTCAGAAAGTGTATACCGTATGGACCATACAGCCAGCATGAAGTGAGCCTCGTGATAGTGAGGAAGAGTTGAGTTGAGTTGAGTTGAGTTGAGAGATTTGGGCTGCTCTTAACAACGACGTCTTGAGAGCTGACGAGGGGGGAAATGAGGTGAGAATGAAGCAGCGCCAGAATGCAAGAACGGGGGAAACGGGAGATCTCCGAGAAAACCCGCACACCAGAGGGATCATCTGGCACGATTCCCTCTTGCGACAATATGAAGGTGGCCGGACCGGGGATTGAACCCGGTTCGCCTTGGTGGGAGGCGAGCAGGCTAACCGTAAGAAGATTGCGAGAGTTTTGCACTTCTAACCTGAAGCAGTAAGAATTTAGCTGTTTCAATCAGTTAACAGAACCTAACTGATTAAAAAGTCACTTTATTGAATTTAACTGATGAATCAGTGACAAAGTGCCAGTTTTCCGCTACTTATTTATTCAGTGACATTTTCTACTGATTCATCAAACATTTTTCTCACTGTTTTTCAGTTATTGGTTTTTGCATTATGGATCAGTTAAACAACGTTCATAAAATTGCCATTACAGAACGCGTATAAAACGAAACAATAACGCATAAGCTAATAAAAACAATAAAAAACTTTCTAAACTGTGGGTTTCGTCTTTCATAACACCATTTTACGAGGTCACACAAACATTTACTCTTTTATTCGTTTCCACGAAGTCGTTACGTCATGGCGCTCGGTTGAAGGTTTGAACTGCATTTAACGCAGCGAAGCGAGTGCGTTAACACGTACTATATGCTTTAACAATTCTAACATCACCAATTTTAATGAAAACGAAAAGAAATGACATATAATTTAAAACTACGCACTTTATATGAATAGCTACAACACACATATTTCCCGCTTTACCACGAACGTAGACTTCGTTGCTCTGATGGTAAAGTAACGGACCAATAACACGGAAGGTAAATGGAGTGGGTTCAGTCCCGAGTACACACAAAGCAATTTTACTTGTTTTAATTGCGGTAAATTGCGCAATATAAATAGTAGCCATCGGAAATATGTTTTTTTTGTTAAATTCAATATAAAAAACTATATTGAACTTACCGCACGCAGACGACCGTCACTTGTTCATGTCAATCAAGTTGTTTCACTGAAAGAACCAGAGGTTTCCCGCTGATCCTTAATGGAGCCATATTCACTGGTTCGAGTAGTTGAGTTTCACCGCCAATTCGAATGTAGAGTGTAAGTAGACAACGCGTTGTCTGGAGTCACGCAGACATTGGGACCAAAGCTGAGGATACACTAAGGAAGATTGAGAGCTGGGGCTGCGTGCAGCAGTGGGAGGCTGCAATTACCAGTCGATAAGACGAACCCAATGTTACTTAAAGCCATTGCCTGTGGTCCACTTCAAGGGAAGACCACTAAGCCTGGGAAGCAAGCAAAATGGCACAAACTCAAATATCATTACTAAAGGCCCAGAGAGCTGCGCTACCAGCCACAAGAACAGTTTACATCCAATGTGTAAGGTGCGTTGTCTACCAACTTAAGAATAGATTTGTGTTTTACTCTGCTATTATGTTGGTAGTTCCGTAGCTCCTATTTTGGCAAACAGATGAATAATATAAGAGTCTCTCTTTATACTTCTGAATTGCACAGTTTTCCTTGCATGCTTCCTGTTCTACACTGTAATACGCAGGGATGCAAGTTTCTCATGAAATTACTCCACTCCAGATTCCTCTAACGCTTTCAGGCATGATGGCATGTGTATTACCACTTTCATCACGATTCACGTATATCATACGGGTAAAAAATTATTAATATTGCCTCAGTTTTAAAATCGCACACACCTATTTACTCAACTACGTTATTAAGTTCAGTAAGCGAGGAGAACAAAGTAAAATATACGCTCTTCGAAGAATATTTTTCGGCCGAATGAAAGCTTGCCAACTATAAATCACGTTACTGAGCATGAAGAACAACTTAGTTTTTTCAATAACCGCCTTGTGAACAGCAAAAACCATTTGTATTAAAATAGTTTTGTTTAAATAATTACCAAGATTAATTTATTTACACTACTGGTGTATTACAATAAATTTTACTACACTTTTTAATGTTAAAATACGAAGCTACTGTGTATTTTAACAAATAAATACTGTGTATTACATATCTATCAAAGAAACGAAGTTTTTCAGTTAATTTATCATATTTTATTTATTTCTCTATAGTAAACACACAATGTTTCCCTTCTATTGTTACAAAATAAATTTACAACTAGTTTGCAAATAAATTGTCTGTAAAGTTTATTATTGGTATCTTCGTACTTTTAGAATCGAACCTTTGATAAATAACTCCACGTATGAGGTTTTTGGTTGTCTCCTGAGTATGTCGTGTATCTCACGCATTTTATACTTCTGTTATCAATGTAAAAGTCTCTTAATTTTGTTAACCCATTAAGACCCAGCGTAGACATTTGTGTACAGTACGCACGTGTAGATAATTTTTGATCTGTACTGAACACTGCGAAACTCAATGACCAATGATTTGACTTGAGGTTGAATGATTCGCAAGCCGTCTTACTGGTCTAAGCCACTATTGGTTCAAATAACTTTAGCATAACATAAAGCCTACAGCTCACTGGCTGGGGCAATGAAACAAGTGTTGCGTTGACTCAAGTACAAGCATCAAATATTTTGTTTCCAACACCTGAAACTGTAAATTAAAGTGGGTCTGATAGGGTTAAGTTAAATGTTAACTGTTAGTTACATTTTACCCATAATTTAATATATTACATTTATAACTGGGATTATTAAAAAAAAGGGAGAATATAAGTTTGTTGGTATGAGTAGTAATAAAAAGTTCTCATGCAAAATATTATTAAACTGGATGTGCATATGATGCGTTGTCCCTCTGGTGCCATTTTTTAGACTTAGTCTTGTTAGTAGAGGGGCGGAGGAATAGCTCGATAGAAGAACTTTAGTAGGGTTTCAGAAAAAGTAGGAAGAAACTATGAATGGACTATAAATCGTATAAAATATGGAGTACTGTGTGGGTTCGACTCACCGCCAGGCATGAGCCGGTCGCAGAGGAAGTAGTTGGCTGTGGCGCAGTCCCTGTCGTTCCAGGGGAAGCCGCGAGCGAGGCGCGCTCCGGCGGCCTGCGTGTGAAACACCTGGCGCACCTCCACACAGTCCTGGTCTCCGTACGGGTCGTCGTTCGGCTGCCGGTTGTACCAGCTCTCATGCGCCCAGCCGGGAAACCAGTCTGCAACCACACACCACACACACACGTCACAGAGTAGCGTGGGGCTGCTGGTTGTACCAGCTATAGTGCGCCCAGCCAGAGAAGGAAGACGGAAGGAGAAGTGGCAACTACGCGTGAAGAAGCAGGAGAGATAAAGTGGAGAAATGAAGAAAAATACATCGACAGACGGTCGAACCCAGCAAACATCAGAGAGGCGAGGCAGTACCAGGAAAACCACAGCCGACCCGAAAACGAGGCTGCGGTAGTCCAGCAGTCCGGAGGTGTCAACTGAACGAGAGGATGACGAGGTACCACCCCCCCTTGCAAGCTGTCCAGGTCCACAGTGCGAGACGAGGTGAGGCGACCCTTATCCAGACGGAAGTAAACAAGGCCAGGCGGGTCCAGACCTGGTGACGCTGCTGGGACCGAGAAGGGTTGCCACTTCTACAGGCCCCGCGAGTCCAGGGGCCGCGAAGACAAGCAACACAAGGTAAAGTGTTTACCGCACAAAACCCCCCCCCCCAATTCAGCAAAAAGGGCGTGAAAGTGCAGCAAGTATATATTTTTTGTCTACCGAGTGTACAGTGAACTATTATTTTCAGTACCGTAAGTGCTAAGTGTTGAGAGGCCTTCAGCTCAGTTATCGAGGTCATTTTTACAGTGTAATTATGTGTGCAAACATGCAAGCACAGTAAAACCACTCAGAAGTCTGTGACAAAAGATGCGGGACATCAGTATCGTTGTTTACCAGTGTTCACTTCATCAGTCGCACTGTTTACCAGTGTTTACTTTTTGTTTACCATTGTGTATCACAGGTTATTTTTATTGTTATTTTATGGTTTACCGATGTTTATATATTGTTTACCAGTTGTTTACCGCCAGGTTTGCATGTGGTTAAGTGACCGATATTAGTTATGTATGTTTTAAGAGTAGAGGTAAAGCCCTCAGCCGAGATGAGAGTATGTGTGTTTTTGCCGCCAGAGTCAGTGTGTGTAAAAGGTCGCCAGGATCAAAGTATGTGATTCTTTCCGCCCGCTGTAATACCGCTCGGAGCAGTGACAAAGAGGCAGGAAAATATGAGAGTTATTGTTTTTTGTTGAGAGGCCTACCAGCCCCCATAAATAAAGTGTGTTTACTTCGTTGCCAGGGTCAGTGTTTTTTTATTTATTTTTGCCCCCTTCAGACCACTAGTTAGGCGGCAGGAGAGTGCTGAAGATAACAATTACCAGTAAGAAATACCAGTAAGAAATACAATAAAATAACACCCTGTCACTACACAGGTAATGGCCGAGAGATGAGTATGGCAGAACAGAGGATAATGTGTAATTAACCAATGTAAGTTTGTTGTAGTAATGTAAGAAAAAAAAAGTGTGATATGTAACCAGGGTTACTTTGTTTGTAATTGTTTGTAACTAATGTCTATTTGCAAGATTCTGAGACCACCCTCTCCCTTAGAGTGAGGAGTTTAAACATCTATTTTCCCCAGGGTTAGTATGGCCTGCGATGTATTGGAAGCGTTCTTGTAAACAAAGTCAAGCCCTCAGCAAGAGTGTTTTTTCCGCAGTGACCGATAAAGTTCCCTTTTCACATAAGGTTATTCATGTTCAAGCAGGAGACGAGACGCGCGTTGAAGGGAGAAGGTCCTGGAGACAAGGCCACGAAAGGAGAGGCAACCGACCTCTCAGCTGATAACCACCCTCATTAGGTCAGAGTGTGGAGAGGGGAAAGAGGGAGGCTTCAGCTAGATGAGGGAAGAGAAGCAGGTAGCTAGCCAGCTGTCGCGCCAGATGCGCGCCCGTAAAGCAGTGTACAAGGAGCCTGCGTGCACAGACATAGAGCAGGGATCCAGATAGAAACCAACCCATAGTCAATGCGATTACAGGATGTTCAACAGCGAAGTTAGCCAGGGGGGGATTGACGCATGGTGGTACATGGGATAGGCATTGCGCTGTTTCCACACCCTGCTATAGTTAGCAAGGGCAGGCAGCTGACAAGGAAACTTCTGGGGAAACACCCTCGGGACAGTCCCGATGCGCAAGGACACGCGGGGAAGAACCGAAGTCGAGAGAAACAGGGTAAGTCCCAACCAGATTGCTCGGGGAAGAACCCCGTGCAACGCCCGAGAAATAGCTGATATGCGGCCCTCGACGAAGGAATCAGGGGACCCCCGACGAGAATTAGCGCAGACCCAGCTCCGAGAAATCGCCGCCGCTGTAACCGCGCCCTTCCTCCACCCTAGTTGGAGAACACAAGCAGCTGACGAGACACGAAATCCTGCACAAAAACGTGCGAGGTATACAGGGGATTTCCCGATTTCTCTCTCTAGAAACTGCTGACAGCTAACTTGAATATAGCAGGAAACGAGTTAATTTCACAAGGAAGCTGAGGCAGGAGGTCAGTTGTTCGCAGTCGTTCAGAGGCAGTCGTTCAGGGCAGTTGAATCCATGCCGTCGGGAGAATAATCAGTCAGGCAGACATATCGCACGCAGAGAGGCGGCAGCCGGGTGAGGCAGTCGAGGCCGAGTTCGGATCCCGGCAGAGTCAATTATCGCCAGCCAAGACGGGAGTTGTTCGGCGGCACAGCCGCGAGACAAGTTAGGTGTTTATCCAAGACGGGAGGCGAAGGAGACACGGGAGTAGGCAGCCGTGTGATGGGAACAGTGCCGAGAACATATGAATAAATTCACGGAAAAGAGTGGCAGCCCCATACCGAGAGGCGCCATTCCCCGAGAAGACGTAGTCGTGCGCCGGATGGCGACGAGGCAAGCAGTTAGTCAGTCAGTAAGTCAGTAAGTCAATTGTAATGTCGCCAGGGAGAGAACCTAGGAACAGCAGAGACTTTATGTGCCGATTTCCGAGACAAACCAAGTAGAAGTGTCAATCATTAATGATTACATTCCCGAAATAGTAATGGTAGGTGCCGAGGTGGGGAAGTCAGATGCGCGAACCAGATCAAAGGGCAGACATCGACTCCAGAGAGGAGACATGAGGTCTTCAACGAGGAACGCCAGCCGAGGTCACAGACACACTCCCGGACTTCCGAGAGAGTCAGTCAAAGCCGCAGGAAGAAACCAGCTGAGTACAGCACGCCAGAGCTGTCCGAGGGCCTGAAAAAGGACCACCCAACTCACCATGTCTCAACTACCAACGATGACAACTCACCAAAAGCCGCAGTCACAGATAAGTAGAAACGTCTTGATTCAAACAACCTTCCCCGATGCATAGAATTCCGCCCACCAGCCCTTCGGGCCTACGACTTGTAGGGGGGCTCAGTCTCGCCAGTATGTGTGTGAATACTTATGTTACCTTCAGACAAATAAAATACTGGTGTGTTAAATAACAGAGAATACGAGTATTGGTTTACCCCTAACACAAAAACCACACATGCCCTTAGTCTGCACCAAAGTAAATTAACTAAGTAACCTACTAGCCACCACTCTGTATAACTCAGGTGGCCTAGTAGCGACAAAGTATCACAAGCATTACCCTTAACCCAAACATAGATGCTCATTATTAAAAATATTTCCTCCCAAGTTTAAAATCAGTACATAAAAAAATTTAGGCAGCGGGAAAAATATACCCATATGGTTACTCCATGCGGCGATTTTTATAGCACCCATTGTCAGCATATGAAACTCTTAATATGCATAAATAATTCACATACAGTAAGTTTTGCAGGGAAAAATGCATATGCCGTGAGAAGACGCTAGCGTAAAGGTACACACACCACAAGTACAAAATCATAAAAAACTTGTTACCTTCGACAAACATATTTCTGTGTTTTCATACATTCGTGTGCGCTCGCTCCATTAAGAGATATATCTGATCCGCGGTAACCCCCCTGAAAGTCCCACCACACTGCTACGTGACTTTAGTCGAATGAAAAGTGACAGGCGAACATGCATATGTGTGGGGCCTCTAATCCAGCAAGTGTCAGTAGTATTCACTCTTTATGAATTACGCCAACTAAAACATAGTTTTATTCCCGAGATGCTAGTCCCCCATGCAGATTTATACCACAATACGAATTCCAGCAAAGACACGCGCATACAGCTCTCATTCACTACCCTTCAACCTCGCCGAGACATACAAGGAAAGACTTCGCAAGTGTGAAAAAATTAGAGCACATTACAGCCAGTGCGTTACTGGGAGTTATGTTAATCCCTTTCGAATGTAGAAAATTAATTATAGCTACAATTTGTTTTGTAAATAAATTTTGGCTCTAACTCCACATAAAAAAAAATTAAATGTGAAATTTTATATAAATCCTGGCGAAACCAAAGATGCTTTGTGATGCTGTGAAACTAAGAAATAAGGGGGGAAAATGATTATTCTCCACATGCTCATACATCAAACACACACACACCTACACACACCTACCCCGAAATATCCCAATTGCAGGCGAGACTGATAGACGCATAAATAAACTATTAAGACAAAAGCATACTTGAAGAAGTGGTCACGAGTCCAATTACATAAGTAAAGGCGAGGCGAGGCCATTGCAGTGGTAATCTGAGCTCGCGCACACGGCCAGCCGCGCTGCACCAGGTGTTGAAGTGAACTCTGCCCTGGCGCACTGACCGCCGGGGGGAGGCTTGTCGCTCCAGCAGCTTGTTATATTTCCCACGAAAGACAACTCTAATTCATAGGATAATAAACACAGATATCTGCACGCACAAGTCAACACCAGGGAAGACCCATGTTCAAGGGGACCCGGGTTCGATGCTTGACTCGTTCGGCCCGAATTTCTATTTTAAAAATCACTCCAGGTGAAGGCAGGGATGGTTTCTTGGTCGAGTCCTTACTTGTTTCCGCTTGCCCAAGTAACTAGCTCCGTCTCGAAATAGTACAAATTCTACTTTCGTTATTATGTTAGCTTGCACACTCCTAGATAATATGAACTCACGCTACTATTTTACGAGAATCTAATACAGTCAAAAATAAAAAAAATATTTATGTGTGTTCATTATAAGAGGAAGGGCGTTGCGTCATTTTCTCTCACATCGAATTCACAGCATTGGGCTTTCAGAATCACGTGCCGGCCACGTTTCAAGGACGAAAAACATTTAAAAATTGCAACACGNTATTGGGCACAAATATTTATTTGGTATCAGAAATTCTTCGCATATTTCAAGCATACCGAAATACCATTATACATTTTACAGATATTTAAAGCTACCATTTCGCACACGATGCGTTGTTGGCCAGTGTGATAACTGTAGGAATATATACCGAATCGGGTCATTATTATTCTCTTCGTAATCCAACGAACGAATCCTTTCATCCGCAGATGCATGTACTTAGAAATATTTCCAAGCCCACGTACACAGTGGTCAATTAATGTTAAACCGTCTGGGAGGAAATGATCTAACCGAATATTCAACCCGCTCACATCTGCAAATACGAGTGTAAACCTCATTTCATGAATCAAATATTTAACACTTGTTGCTACGGGAAAATCTAAGACATTTTTGCACCAATATATATATATATATATATATATATATATATATATATATATATACACACACACACACACACGCGCGCGCATGAAA
>NQII01008440.1:8721-30592 GCA_002778355.1 Clitarchus hookeri | reverse complement strand
GGGGGGGGGGGAATTACCCAGTAACTATCTTAAGATAATACACTTCATACCCCAAACAGTGCTACATATTTATATTTCCAAATCGAAGCGATATTCTGAGATGAAAAACCCTAGTATTTTAAGTTGTATTAATCTTGAACCTTCAGAGGAAACGTCTATGTTCACACACCTAAAACCTGACAATTGGAAAAAAATCAATAAATAAAATAATTCCAGTCCCATAACATTTTTTTTTAAATTACAGAGTACGCGTCATAATATCAGAGCTAATACCGATTCTAAAATAGTCTCCAGTTCTTTATAATTCTGCAGAGATACCTACGCAAGTTGGCAATATGTCAGCTCAGGCATGCCAGTGTATCACATAGACATACGAATGATACATTTTCGGAAGGTCAGAAAGAAGAAGCCAGCTGAGTACAGTACGCCAACGAGAGCCAGTCCTAGGCTTTACAAAGGGCCACCCAACTCACCATGCCTCAGCTACCAACGAAGACAACTCACCAAATGCCGCAGTCACAGATAAGTAGAGAAACGTCTCCCAGTATTCAGCCCACCAGCCCTTCAGGCCTACGACTTGCAGGGGGGCTCAGTCTCGCCAGTGTGTGTAAATACCTATGTGACCCTCAGACCAATAAAATACTGGTGTGTTAAATAATGGAGAATACGAGTATTTGTTTACCCCTAACGCAACAACCACAGGTGCCCTTAGTCTGCACCAAAGTTAATTAACTAAGTATCCTACTAGCCATCATCCTGTGTACCTCAGGTGGCCTAGTAGCGACATCCTAATGTGCAAGGCAATCAAATGTCTATCAACAAGTTCATTGGAGCCTTCAGGAAATATGAAGTCGGTGTTCTTTTCGTCTTCTGCATTATTCACGACACTTTTTTGAGCAAAGTCAGTGAGGAGATGTGTGAGGACGTCGAAAAAATCGCCACAGTTTTCACCGTCAACACTGTCTTCATTATCGTATACATGGCCCTTCCCTTTTTCGCAACTCTTCGAGCCGGAACGAAATATTATGTACGCTGAAGAAACTCAAGAAAAATCGCTCAGTTATAACTCACTATAACCTGTTTTATTTACGGAATATTCTCTCAACACACAGCGAGCAGCGTCGCTACGATTGTGATTGGCAGGGGCATTGACGAGGGGCATGTCATACACAAATAGCCTCACATGAACCAAAGCAAAGGGAAACTGCCCTGAGGCCCGCAGAGTATTGCAATATAGCATGCGTTAAACCCTTTTTTCGTTTATTGGGTGTCTCTAATAATGCGTTATCCAGAATCTGAGATAGTTATCTTCCATTCTAGCCGCATCGCTTGGAGTAAACGCCCTCTTCAGCTAAACCCTCAAGCGTGGTTTTACCCTGGAGCAGTCTTGTAGTCTGTAGGCTGTCATTCGCCAAAACATCTACGCTGAGGATAGACGTCAATATACTATGTGCACACCTGCAGTCTTCGTGTAACTACTGGCCGGTTGTCGCTAAGTGAAAACAGTCTGTTACACGAGTGGGCCAATCGGAATTAAGTTTCTCCAACACTGATCGTCCGTAATTCGCAGGCAGATAGATACGAGGTACAACAATTCAAATTAACCAATCTCTAAAGTGGTTCTGATTTATAGTGCGTTGAAATACAACTTGTCCTGAAATTTTTTTTCGCGAAAAACAGGAGACGTTTGTATACTTCCTCTAACCCATTTGTAATGCAGTCTGATTATATTAAAATTGGTAAAAGTATTTTATTCATATAATAGTGTTCGTCTTTTAAAATGAAGATACAAACAAACTCGCTGATCACTGTTGACCATGTGAATTTGATAATTGTATTCTTTCGGGGTATGACAATGTAGGGTAAATGCGCAGAAGACGTATAAGCGGTCTACCTCATCTTTAGTCTACGAAACACACTACCCACAACTTACTCAAGCCTACCTGCGGACTCCACGACACGGAAACATTACTCTGCCACATAAGAATTAATAACACTGAGAAAGTACAAAGATCAAAAAGAAACACGTGATTTATCGATATTCGGGAACCGTTAACGAGCGATGACTTCTAACATTATTGACATGGCCTTACAATGGAAAAGAATGCTCTCAGTGATCAGATCACGATCAACAGAGTTCATGTTACAAAGCCTAGCCTGGTGTCCCTTTATTTTAGTCCATTCATGGCTATTTGCAACTGTTCTGAAGCCCCGCTTAGGTTTCACTTTCATGGTATTCCTCCGCCTCATGCTAACTGAGTCCACAAAACCACACCAAAGGGACGACGCACCGTATTCATGAGCACTCGGATTAACAATATGTTGCATGAGAACTATTTCTTACTAGAATTTATAAACACACATATCTGTGCGCCGAAGGTAAAATACACTATGTACATTTTACTAAACTGAGGTTTCGACATAGTTTTATAGTATTGTTACGCTCTTTGCTGAGGTGCAAAGCACTATCTCTTACACGGAATAATAAGCGATTTAGCCAGTAGAGGGCACTATGAGCCATCATGGTATTGTGGCACAGAGGACTTCTGTGAAGTTCCATATTCGTGACATAGTGTCCACTATCTCCTATACACAGATGCATTAGATTTGTTTTGATTCATATTAGTTATAAATGAAATATTACAATATATAGGCAAAATATAAGGAAACGTTTAATTTAAACAGAAATGAGATACTTTTACGTTAAAGCAGTTGTCATATGAGCCTCAATGTAATAAGTTGTATGTGTACTAATTAAAAAAAACTATGGTGTAATTTATTGTAAATATCTTTTCCAGGGCAGAAATAAAAGAAGATTTATTGCTGCAAATTTATAAATCTGGTTATTGAATCACAAATGTCGCCATTGGAAAAAGTCAAAGTCAGAAAGCATCGTTGTGATAAGCCCTCTGTTTACAATATTTATTATTCTGTAAAACAGGATTTTTGAAATTATACTTCTCTTGGCGCGTTGAGGGTAAAATTTACTGTGCAACGGAAGTTGCGCGCGCACAGTGTAACGAAATTCGACAGCGAACGTGGTAGGGGTATGACCCAACACTGAAATACAAATTGTTACATTTGCCTAGTAACAGAGCTTAAGAGCATTATTTCTCTCTCTTAGGTTTTTGAAGTTATGCTTCTTTTGGCGCGTGTCTTTCCTCGGTCATTCTATCGTTTTCCTGCTTACATAAATTATTTGCATACGTAATAAAATGTTATTTTAGTCACGCCAAAGAAGTATAACTTGTAACGCGCGTACATAAGTACACGCACCCACGTATTTTTTTTTTAAACTGTAGCGACAATGCAGTGTCTTTCCGGAACAGACTGCTGTATTTACAGACAGCGCGTGCAATTCTGCGAGAAGAGAACGCCAGCGAAGATTGTTTGTGCTCTGTTTTACGTCGCCGTAGCGTTGCCTCCTTACGGGCCGACGTCCATTTGAAGAGTTTACATTTTTTTTTCTAGGGTGGTCCATTAACAGAAGTATAAAACGTTTGTGATACATCAACTGAACACGTCACACATGCGGTGATTTTCAAAGGTTTCAGGAAATGTGAAGGTACTGCGGTTAGACTATACGCGAAACACTGGGGTGACTATAGTCTATTCGCGGTTTCTTTACACTTTTCTAATAGAACCTTTAAAAATCTCCTCATTTATGATGTGTTTGATGGTTTCCTGAATATACCGTGTAACACAAGCATTTTATATCGGTGTTAGCATAAAATTATCTCATCTTTTGTTAAATTGAAATTTTATTTACATTTTATTTATAAATTATAAGGTTTCATTTATAATTTATACGATTAATATGATTAATGATTAAGACAGAGAAAAAAAGTTGTGTTGGTAATGTCCAGTAAGAAATTGTTCCCTTGTAAAATATTATTGAACCGAATGCTCATGAATGCGGTGTTTTGACACTCGGTGAAGTTTTGTTTGCATGAGGCGTAGGAATAGTGTGAGTGAGTGAAGATATTCGGGCGGCTCTTGACATCGGGGTCATGAGAGCCAATGAGGGCGAAGCAAGGCGAGCGTGGAGCAGCTCCGTGCTGAAGGGGGCCGAGGGAAACGGTAGATCTCCGAGAATCCCCGTCGACCTGCGGCATCGCTCCGCACGATTCCCACATTCGAAAATCCGGGGGGCGACCCCGCCGGGAATCGAGCCCGGTTCGCCTTGGTGGGAGGCGAGTGGTCTGACCACTACACCACCACGGCCCCATAGGGATATTCTGGAAGTTACAGCTTCAGCAGGGTTTCAGGAAAGTTCTAAGTAACCGTGCGTGGACTGTAAGTAGGGATAGGAAGATGTCGCCAATTCAATGACGTGTAGGCTAGACTCCACACTCCTGTATATATTCGAGACTAAGTTGTTTGTTCATTGGCTGCTGCCCCAGACACTAGCCAGCGTTACTCCACACCTGGCAGTTTGGAATTCGCTAGGTTTTTCCTTGCAAGTCTGCTATTGGGTCAGAGGCGTCAGGGGCGTGTTTAATAAACTGTGATCCAATCGCGAAGGTGACGTCATTGTATATGTGTTTGACGTCTACCTTGTCCCGNACTGGCTGCTGCCCCAGAGACTAGCAAGTGTTACTCCACACCTGGCAGTATGGAATTCGCTAGGTGATTCCTTGCAAGTTTGCTATTGGGTCAGAGGCGTCCAGGGCGTGTTTAATAAACTGTGATCCAATCGCGAAGGTGACGTCATTGTATATGTGTTTGACGTCTACCTTGTCCCGAAATGAATTCGTGAAATTTTGTTATTACCGAATATAGGTAGAGATGTTGATTTTTCGCGGGAAAAGTTGCATTTTTCTTAGGATTCAACGTACTGTACACATGTCCGACAATTTTATTTCCTTATTGGCTGTCATGTATGAAGATGCTACCCCATTTTACTGGAACAAAGATGATTCTGATACTTCAAGGCAGAACGTTCGTAATTAGTTTGCAAACAACTTAGCAGAGTCAAAACCTTGTTCTTCCAATCATAAAAGAATAACTAGTTAGACTGTTATAGAAGATTTGTTGGCTCAAAACATTTCCACCGTATCTACCTATGCAGGCATTTCTGTTAGATTCACCTGAAGTCTGGGGGAAAGTGAAAGCTAGAGCTTGTGCAGGAAAGCAGTAGGTAACTGCGAATGGACGAAAGGCGTGAGAGCTGGGCAACGCGACGGAGGCTAATGGCGGTGTTGATCTTGCCTGCTCCAGGAGGCAAACATCACTCGCCGACGTAACAATGAACAATGGACACCGCTCCAGAATGCTCCGCCCCTCCTCTCCCAAGACTAATGGATCCATTAGCGCGATGCGTAAGGCGGCCTGCGTTTCCACAAAGCACGTGGACATGTTTGCGTCGAGGCCAAATTACCGTCCGCTGTGACGAGACGGCGTCACACCCAACCTGCTGCGTTTCGTCTACTCGCGTGTCTCCCTCACAGTCGCACCACGGAGGTCGACTAAAGGCGACGTACACTGCTGTTGTGCAGTTACGGAGGTTGAAAATAAATCGATATATAGAAATGACGATGACGACTTATTGATACAAATCGTCGATATATTCCAACGATATTATACAGAAATGAATGTTTTTTTCCATATATCAGTAATTAATATTTTGAAAATGTTTTTTTAAATAAGAACCAATTTGAATACAAAAATTGAAAATAAATATTACTATGTTTACTTTGATAACATGCACCAAAAACANTTTCCATATATCAGTAATTAATATTTTGAAAATGTTTTTTAAAATAAGAACCAATTTGAATACAAAAATTGAAAATAAATATTACTATGTTTACTTTGATAACATGCACCAAAAACAGGCAACGCATCTTTCAATGCCTCGTGTCCTCATTATGTAATATTCCCAGCAATTTTACTTTTGTCAAGTAATATAGTACATAAAATATACGATTCTGAAATACCGAAAGACGACATTTTTCTTTTGATATATCTTTTCGTAAAAAATGCTTTTATAAATAACCAATATAAATAATATCAATATATTTTTTCCCCCGACATCAGCATTCACGATAAACTGGGAACTTTTTAAAAACCCTGCTTAAGATCTACTTGAATGCACATTGTGTATTCTTCCACCACAGTGTATGGAAAATTAACATTTCTATGAGCCTTATCAGAATTATTAGAAGAAGTAAGTATTTTACAAATTTGCTGGTTCTTACACTTTTTGTACAAAAAATAGAAATTCAAAGCAAAACAGATAATTCCAGTAATCACAAATGTTTACATAACACTTATAATCCAACGTTAACACATGGAACTACTTTCTCTCTGTCGTTAAAGACTGTTTAAGGTAAGTTGGGCGCTTTTGAAAGAAACCTTTGGAAATCGTTACTGTCCCTACGCGCATATATTGTAACGAGCTCAATGCCCAGCTTGCACCCAGTTAAGTTGGTAACAACGGGGTGGAAGAAAAGTAGTTCCATGTCTTACAGTTGAATAGAAAGTGTTAGGTTAACATTTGTCCATACTAACACGATTTAGTTTTCTTTCTGTTTTTTAAATGATTTTCAATGTGGGAATTAGCATGTTTGTAAATAATTTACATTTATAATAATTTCGCAGTTTTACGTGAGCGACGCACGAATGAAGTGATCAGACCCACGGCAATTCACATATGGCAGAACGATGCAGTGTCATCCAAGAAGCAGAGCGTAAGAAGCGTGGTAATTCTATCTTACATGCAAAGAAAAATATGTTTACCAAAAAAGTGACGTTACAATTGTCAGGTAATTTTCCCAATATTTTCACAGTGCAAATGTTGTAATCAAAACCACTATATGCCGTTTTAAAAAGTAAATAATTGCAGTATTGGCAAATGTTTACGGAACACTTTTAATTTGACGTTGAGACATGGAAGTTCATTATCACCTTTACTGGGCGCTTACCACCTCGCGTGCCCGCTAAAAGTACACGCAGGTACGGACAGCGACAGTTTTCAAGTGTTGATTTCAAAAGTGCTCACTTTACCGTGAACAGCCTAGACGACTTTGCTGAGCGCTCGTCAGGCGGTGCGCCGGTTAGAACACACGCATCTGGTGTTGCGGCGGTTAAGGGAAGCAATCGGCCACCGGAAGTGAGTTCCTGCATTCGATACTCATCTTGGTGGAATACTTAGCGGACTACAACAAACTGTGAATAAACTTTATGGCAGTGGGAAAGTTTTATTTTGACACCAATCGTGCAATAGATTCTTCACTAACGAAGGCCATATTTGAGTTGAGTTGAGATGAGATATTTGGGTGGCTCTTAACAGCGAGGTCTCGAAAGCCGATGAGGATGAAGCGAAGGGAGCATGGAGCAGCGCCGGAATGAAAGGGTGGGCAAAATGGGAGATCCCCGAGGATACCCGCCGACCGGCGTCATCGTCTGGCACGATTCCTACTTGCGAAAATCTGGGAGTGACCCGGCCAGGGGATTGAACCCGGTTCACTTTGGTGGGAGGCGAGCAGGCTGACCGCTCAGCCACCGTGGCCCCCGAAGACCATATTGCAAGACTAACAAAGATATTCAACAAAAATGGGAAAGAGGAAGAATATTTACAGCCCCAAAGAGCAAGTGAACTTTCACCGTCTCTAGATCCAGTGTTCTCCCAGTGGAATGTGATAAGTGCATGCTTTACCAAAAATATTCGAATAGAAAGAAGTTACGCCAAGTACTTACTTTTCTGACTGCAAACGCTATACCTGCTCTGTCTTCAAGAAACGATCTCTATAACGACCCGGAATAAGGCAAACTACGATGCTTACCGTAGAGAGAAAACAATGGGCAATTACATTACAAACCCAAATAATACCATCAGGAAGTGATGCTTGTCGCACACTAATAATTCATGAATTAAATGTTGACTTCGTACAAAAATGTGTGTACAATATGGATGACATGTGTTAACTTGTGTAAACTCTATGGATGATATGTGTTAACTTGTGTCTACACTATGGATTACATGTGTTAACTTTATTGCGACATAGTTGTGAGAAGAGATGGTGTACATCCAACCATAAGTCCAAGAATAATGAAACAACTCCTTGAAGACCAATATATAAAGATGGTGATTTATCGCGGGAACAGTTGAATTTTTCTTTGGATTCAACGTACTGTACACATGTCCGACAGTTTTATTTCCTTATTGGCTGCCATGTATGTATGAAGATACTACCTCTTTTTACTGGACCAATGAGGATTCTGATACTATAAGGCAGAACGTTCGTGATTGGTCTGCAAACAACTTAGCCGAGTCAAAACCTTGTTCATTAAATCGTAAAAGAATAACTAGTTAGAGTGTTATAGAATATATGTTTGCTCAAACATTTTTGCAATTTTCCGTTGTCTCTACCAATATCATGTATGGTGCCTCGGTGATGTAAAACAGCATCCTTCTAAATCCTGCGATGAGACTCCAGCGGATTCATGTTTCAAGCTCTTTTCAGATGTTGTTCCTGTACTAGAAGTGTGGTTGGTGGCTCTGCAGTACCGGGTACGCGTGTATCTCTTGTATTGCGCAGCAGAGTACCGACCTCGAGTGTTAAGTTCCATTCGTAAGCGGACGACACTCAGAAATCCAGAAATACGAGGCAGGTTTACATAAAACATTTGTCGCCCTAGGGCTTCGCGCTTTTTTGGCGGCCTACAAAGGAGACAACCTTAACACCAATAAATGTTTACGAGCCTGTAAAGTGTCAAAGGCAATCCGCCCGAGGAAGGGAAAAAGGCGAATGGCGGGTAGAAGGGAAGGCACTCATTTCTCCAGGAACGAGTGCGTAGAGGAGTGGTTTACCCTGGAGAGTGATGTGGGGAATGGAACGGCGTTGGCGCGCTAGAGAACAGCATTAAAGATGGANACGTCTTTTTCGCCATCTTCAGTCTCCTGCAGAAGCACCAGTGACTCGGCAGCGATAACATTTCCGCTCGTCATTTCTTGCGGGTGTGACGTTGCTAGTAGGTGGAACCTCACAGCACTGAATTCACTTCTTCGTTATCACTGTAACTTCACTTGGTTCATCGGCAATTCTACACTTTCAATCTTAAAACAAAAAACAATTTTCTACCATATTTCCAACCCGAACTTGACTGCTAGGAAAATTATGTTACCAGCAAACTATAAAAATAATAGTTGTACGTCTTCAAACTTTAAACTCTAATAATAAAAATAAATGGTGATTGCAATAGGTAGGGATTGGAAATTTTCGCGAATTAATCTTGGCAAATTCTATAATTTGAAAACATGTACATTTCTGTTATGTTTGCTATAGAATCAGAGATTATTAGTCACGCCCAGGTGAACTCTGAGCCAATGAGAGACCTGTAAGGAAACACGCATTGAATCCCGTGACACCTGGTCTGAGGAAGAACTGACTACACACGGGGACAGCAGAAAGCTGGGGCTCGGAAATACATAGGACAGTCTATAAGAAAAACGTCANCAGAACTGACTACACACGGGGACAGCAGAAAGCTGGGGCTCGGAAATACATAGGACAGTCTATAAGAAAAACGTCATTTTGTCATTGAACAGACGTTTTAATACCAGTCGCTAGGACAAAAACAACGTCAAGTTAAACAAGAGGTAGTGGAATCGCTCGGCGTTTCCTTCGCTGATTAGCTGCACAGGGTTCGCTAACGGGCCTTGGGGCCGCGGCGGTGTAGTGGCTAGACAGCTCGCCTCCCACTAAGGCGAACCTGGTTCGAGTCCCGGCAGGGTCGCTCCCGGATTTTGGCATGTGGGGACCGTGCCGGACTTAAGCCACTGGTCGGAGGGTTTTCTCGGGGATCTCCTGTTTACCCCACCCTTTCATTCCAGCGTTGCTCCACACTCCCCTCGCTTCACCCTCATCGGCTCTCGAGACCTCGGTGTTAACTCCCTCTCACTCAGTTCTTCACAGAATGCGGATGTCGTGGTGTTGGGACAGATTCCAAACAACTGAGTTAAATTCGGGTAACGCATGTCGATAGCACTCTACGTGTTAAGGCGGCGGCGATCCTCTCCATCTTGGATTCTTTTGCGTTTCACCGTAACTCACTTTTAAGATCAAATATTTCGAAACGAACGCTGTCAGGAAACGGGGCTTATCTTAACCGATATTTTCAAGTCCGTAGTATTTCGCCAAAGTTGTTTTAGTTGTATCTTTAACAGTAATAAATAATAACTCATTATTTATCATTTTTCAGTCTCACATGAGAAAATGCAGACTGAAATNGTATCTTTAACAGTAATAAATAATAACTCATTATTTATCATTTTTCAGTCTCACATGAGAAAATGCAGACTGAAATCAGTCCATTATGGTTTCAGAAATTCTGTAAAGTAGTTCTGTATGTAATTGTAAGGTTCTAATTTTAATACTTTATCTTAAGAGCAAGTTATAAAGAGACTAGAAATAAACACCATACCTAAAGGACACCGCCATCTTAGAAACCTCAATCTCTCCCCGGTTACGCCCCTGAATAAAACCCTCAATGAGAGAAAGGCCAACCAAATATTTGTTTGTACAGAGGCAAACAAATATTTAGCTGCCCCAACAAAATATTTTGTTATGTAGACGAAACTTGAAAAACAGCAAAACTAATTTTGTTCATCTAACAAAAAACGTGTTTGAAGTAACAAAACCTTCGTGTTGGGCCGTAAGACATTAGACCGTCAACAAAATATTCTGTTGAATCGACTGTATATATTTGTTTGGCTGCTCATTTGATTGGCTTCGATCGAAAATACAGCTTGGAAGTTTGTTTGCATTTTTTTTGTGACAATTAGGATGGCATGAGTGTTAGTGCTGTTATTGATGCTTGATAATTGTATAAATATCCCAATAAAACAATTTTAACAAGAAATTAAGAACTAAAGATGTTAAACTTGAAATATTTAGTGAAGCATGTTGTCCAATATTTGAATTGCGTGTATTTAAAAACATTCCAATCTCACCGGTTGTCACTTCAACTGNTTGTCCAATATTTGAATTGCGTGTATTTAAAAACATTCCAATCTCACCGGTTGTCACTTCAACTGAGATGGCTACCGCGCAGAGCTCGCTGGAAGATGTTCTAGGTTCTAATCTCAGCCGAGCTTTTGACACTTTTCTATTAACCGAGTACATAGATCCAAACGAATCTTTGGTTGCACTAACTAAATGTTAGTTTGGGGCAACCAGAGAAAAACACAGTTATTTGGTTACAACNGTATCTTTAACAGTAATAAATAATAACTCATTATTTATCATTTTTCAGTCTCACATGAGAAAATGCAGACTGAAATAAGTCCATTATGGTTTCAGAAATTCTGTAAAGTAGTTCTGTATGTAATTGTAAGGTTCTAATTTTAATACTTTATCTTAAGAGCAAGTTATAAAGAGACTATAAATAAACACCATACCTAAAGGACACCGCCATCTTAGAAACCTCAATCTCTCCCCGGTTACGCCCCTGAATAAAACCCTCAATGAGAGGAAGGCCAACCAAATATTTGTTTGTACAGAGGCAAACAAATATTTAGCTGCCCCAACAAAATATTTTGTTCAGTAAACGAAACTTGAAAAACAGCAAAACTAATTTTGTTCATCTAACAAAAAACGTGTTTGAAGTAACGAAACCTCTGTGTTGGGCCGTAAGACATTAGAGCGTGAACAATATATTCTGTTGAATCGACTGTATATATTTGTTTGGCTGCTCATTTGATTGGCTTCGATCGAAAATACAGCTTGAAAGTTTGTTTGCATTTTTTTGTGACAATTAGGATGGCATGAGTGTTAGTGCTGTTATTGATGCTTGATAATTGTATAAATATCCCAATAAAACAATTTTAACAAGAAATTAAGAACTAAAGATGTAAAACTTGAAGTATTTTGTGAAGCATGTTGTCCAATATTTGAATTGCGTGTATTTAAAAACATTCCAATCTCACCGGTTGTCACTTCAACTGAGATGGCTACCACGCAGAGCTCGCTGGAAGATGTTCTAGGTTCTAATCTCAGCCGAGCTTTTGACACTTTTCTATTAACCGAGTACATAGATCCAAACGAATCTTTGGTTGCACTAACTAAATGTTAGTTTGGGGCAACCAGAGAAAAACACAGTTATATGGTTACAACAACCAATATATTTCATTGTCCCTATACGACCAGTTAAATATGCTGTGCCAATCAAACTTTGTTCGATTCAACAAAACCTTTATCTCAGTGCACGGGCGTATTCCCGAAGCAGCCATACCCCGAATCTTCAGCCCGAGGAACGAAATAATAATAATGGCGTGTGGGGAGTGCACCCAGGGCAAGGCGACACCCTCCGAGTGACGGTCTTTCCAGCTGGGACCCGTAGGCGACCGTCATCCCCGAGCATGACATAAATTAAACCCTAGAATGGAGCGGCGCTGGAATGAGAGGGCGGGGGAAACGGGAGTACCCCGAGAAAACCCGCCGGCAAGCGGCATCGTCCAGCACGATTCCCACATGCGAAAATCCGGGAGTGAACCCGCCGGGGATCGAACCCGGATCGCCGTGGTGGGAGGCGAGCGCCCTGGCCACTGCGCCACCGCGGCCCCTCGAGGAGCGGAAGTAGCGTCATCGCGAGGCAGACTCTCGTAGCTCGCGCAGGAGCCGAAAGGACGTCCCAGGGCGGCGCAGAGAGGAGCAGGGACTCTTGAACACGCGGACAAAAGGACTCCCAAGGACTACAAACAGTCAGAAGGAGAGTCCTCCCCTCTACTGCCGGACGTCGTCAGAGCTCTCTCTCTAGCTGCTGGGAGTGCCTAGCGAATACACGTGCTTCGTCGAGGTCAACACAAACTTCCAGAGTTTGTCCGTGGGCGAGAACACTTCTGGGCCGCTCCCCCCTTCTCATCCTTACAAAGCATCCTCACGCCACTGGTCGATCAAGCGACTCGGTTAACCTATTCAGACCCAGCCTACATTCTATTCGTAATATCCTCACACTTTTCCATTCTGACCTTTGAAAAATCACCCCATGTATGGCGTTTTTGGTTCTCTCTTAATGATATCATTTATCACAAGCTTTTTATACTTGTTACCATAAAGGTATCTAATTTTGGTAAAATTGAACTTTAACGTGTATTTGATTTATAATTAATGTGAATAACAACTGAGAGAAAACAGGTGTGTTCGTAACGCCTAGTAAAAATAGTTCTCATGCAACATATTATTAAACTGAGTGCACACGAATGCGAGGGGTTTTCCCTTAGGCGTAATTCTCTAGACTTGGTTAAGTTTTGTTTGCACGAGGCGGGGTAACGGCCTGAAAGTAGAACTTGAACAGGGTTACAGATAAGTCGGCTGTGCCCATGAATGGGCTGTACACAACTATGCGCAGTACTGGCCAATAAGTAAGCGGTTTGGGTGCACATGATCAGTTCCGTCACTCCCTTCTCAGTTTTCTTCCAGTACAAACCCAACCGGCCAGGGACAGTCATAGATGACACGCTACACTGCGAGCGAACTTGGGTGGCTCTTGACAGGGAGGTCTTGAGAGCCGATGAGGGTGATTGAGGTGAGTATGGAGCAGCGCAGGAAATAAAGGGCTGGGGAAACGGGAGAACCCCGAGAAAACCCGCTGACCAGTGGCATGGTCCGGCACGATTCCCTCATGCGAAAACCCGGGAGTGACCCAGCCGGGGATTGAACCCGATTCGCCTTGGCGGGAGGCGAGCAGTCTAACCGCTCAGCCACCGCGGCCCCCTTTACTAAAAGGCTGGTGCTCTCGTATTGCTAATTTTATTCCGATTTTCATGTGCATCAAATATTTGCACTTTGTTTCGCTGTTTCTTTGTTACTTAGGCCACGAAAATAACAACTATGATTTACAAGTTCTTTCTTTCAAAAAAAAAAAATACAAAATATTTTTATTTACTAACTTCCTTCAGGAAAACCTCCATATAAAAATAATTTCACGAAGTTGTGACTTTTATTACAAAAATGTATCAAATATAATTTCCATCGGTGCAAAGAAAATGAGTAACGAATAATGTTACGCATTTGCGATTCGTTCTTAAGTTTTTCTTCGATGTTGTTGGTTTTAATTCGCGTACTTTGCATGATAAGACGTAAAGAATATCATACGCTTTTGCCACAGAGTAGATAAATACACAGAAACGAAATGTCGTGGCAGCTCCTTTGATGTGGGTGCAGCCATTCTGCGATTGGCTGCGGGAGACCCTGAGAACGGGCCCTCTGTCTGATTGGCCAGTGCGTATTGCAACTTGCGTTACCGCGGTGCAACCATGGCAGACACTTCCTTTCCTAATAAAATTCACACGCAGTCTCTCTATAAAGACTACTTCAAATTTTATTGAACTTTGTTTATTAAAAATATATCACTCCACCTTGCAATGGCTAACCGCTGGAGACTGGGTCGATTTATTAATTTTGGTTTATGTCCCCCCTGCACCGCCAAATAGATCATGACATTTCAGATGGCAACATCAACAGCATATGCACTCGTCCAACCGAGATAAAATATTTTTGCAGGAGCCAACTTTCTTTACCAATAACACCACTGGGTTGTTCATGTAGGCACAGCTATCAGACCGGTTGAAGGCACCATCTAGATATTTCTAACGTAGAGTGACAGAAGTGTGTGTCGCTTGTCTTGTCCGTGATCGTATCTTGCAACTCTGAATATAATCCCTACAGCAGAGCATTTTGTTTCTCATGCAGGAAACCAGTAGTTCCTTTTCAACAAAACAGCTTCAGCAATATTTATATTGTTCCCGTGACAAACATAACTGTAATAAACCAACATAACCTTCTTCTGCTGGTACAGGGGTTTGGTTCTTGGNCTCAGCCACCGCGGCCCCCTTTACTAAAAGGCTGGTGCTCTCGTATTGCTAATTTTATTCCGATTTTCATGTGCATAAAATATTTGCACTTTGTTTCGCTGTTTCTTTGTTACTTAGGCCACGAAAATAACAACTATGATTTACAAGTTCTTTCTTTCAAAAAAAAAAATACGAAATATTTTTATTTACTAACTTCCTTCAGGAAAACCTCCATATAAAAATAATTTCACGAAGTTGTGACTTTTATTACAAAAATGTATCAAATATAATTTCCATCGGTGCAAAGAAAATGAGTAACGAATAATGTTACGCATTTGCGATTCGTTCTTAAGTTTTTCTTCGATGTTGTTGGTTTTAATTCGCGTACTTTGCATGATAAGACGTAAAGAATATCATACGCTTTTGCCACAGAGTAGATAAATACACAGAAACGAAATGTCGTGGCAGCTCCTTTGATGTGGGTGCAGCCATTCTGCGATTGGCTGCGGGAGACCCTGAGAACGGGCCCTCTGTCTGATTGGCCAGTGCGTATTGCAACTTGCGTTACCGCGGTGCAACCATGGCAGACACTTCCTTTCCTAATAAAATTCACACGCAGTCTCTCTATAAAGACTACTTCAAATTTTATTGAACTTTGTTTATTAAATATATATCACTCCACCTTGCAATGGCTAACCGCTGGAGACTGGGTCGATTTATTAATTTTGGTTTATGTCCCCCCTGCACCGCCAAATAGATCATGACATTTCAGATGGCAACATCAACAGCATATGCACTCGTCCAACCGAGATAAAATATTTTTGCAGGAACCAACTTTCTTTACCAATAACACATCTGGGTTGTTCATGTAGGCACAGCTATCAGACCAGTTGAAGGCACCATCTAGATATTTCTAACGTAGAGTGACAGAAGTGTGTGTCGCTTGTCTTGTCCGTGATCGTATCTTGCAACTCTGAATATAATCCCTACAGCAGAGCATTTTGTTTCTCATGCAGGAAACAAGTAGTTCCTTTTCAACAAAACAGCTTCAGCAATATTTACATTGTTCCCGTGACAAACATAACTGTAATAAACCAACATAACCTTCTTCTGCTGGTACAGGGGTTTGGTTCTTGGNCATTGTTCCCGTGACAAACATAACTGTAATAAACCAACATAACCTTCTTCTGCTGGTACAGGGGTTTGGTTCTTGGTACCATGAGGCCCCATTTCAGGACTGTCCTGTTGTCACTTGTCTCATCTGCCACCTACGTGAGCAGGGTTCAATTCCCGGCGGGGCCTTTCCCGTGCCCGGACGATGTCGCTGGTAGGCGGGTTTTCTCGGGGATCTCCCGTTTCCCCCGTCCTTGCATTCCGGCGCTGCTCCATACTCACCTCGCTTCACCCTCATCAGTTCTCCAAGACCTCGATGTTAAAAGCCGTCCAAATCTCTCCCCTCTCCACTGTCAGTTGATATCCCCCCCCCCAGTGACGTAGTAACAGTTACCCTCCTTCACCCCTCGTCCTGTAGTTGCAGGAAGTAAGCACAGGGCAGGTGATGAAGTCTATTTCCGTCGTCAGTTTCCCGCCAGGACGTCATTAGCCGGGTGTTGTGCCCAGCGGCTGTTACGAGCCCACAAGTGGAGCGAGGTCAAGTGTGGGCGAACATGCGTGCTTGTCGCGACCCACGTTCAAGGACACCGCCTGCCGGCTGCCAGCTGTCAAACTGCAAAACGAAATTCCATGTTACGGAAATTTAGTCTCAGTGCGTTAATTGAAAAAAATAGGAGTTCCAAACGAAATATATTCATCACGATTTTTTTTAGAAGATCTCTACGAGCATATATTGTCAATATAGATAGGCAGTATGTAATTTTTTTGTAAAACATAAAATTTAAAAATTCTTGCAGAGTGGCTACACTTGTTATGGAAACATCTACTCTTTAGAGTTCTTCTCCTAAAAAATTCGCGAAGAATATATTTTGATTGAAACGCCTATATTTTAAAATTAACGCACTGAGGCGAAATTCTATCAACATGGGATTTCCTATCTTAATTTCGCAGCTGCCAGCCAGTAGACAATGCCCTTGAACCCTGGAGAAGCCAGTAGATGTGTAGAACGGCGGGTCTGGCTTACACGCGATGATCACTGTCCACGCTGAACAATCCCAATTAAGACGGCGTCGCAAATAAACAAACACATTGATAAAAATCCACAGGACTTTTGAAGCGAGTATAGAAAAACTTAGAAACGGCAATCCTACACTGTAAAAAATTTTATGATTAACTTCTTAAACTGTAATGGAAATTTTTAACATAAACACTATATGGTAATAATACCACGCATCAAGATGCAGATATAGGAATGTTTACTATACAAAGTTGGCATTTGACGGTTTCCTGAGCAAATGCAGGAACGCTACAACGAATGTGTAAGGGAAACATCACCATTTCTGCTTTCTCACCGAGCGTATAAACTAGTATGGGAAATTTACAAATAATTTCTCAGAGTGTAGATTATATTTTTCGGTGGATTTGTGAGCAAATATTTTGCTAGCATGATGCATTACTATCGAGCTATAAATCCGCCATAAATACGCAGGTTTTAGTACGATATCGCACGAAAATAAATGTATCTTTACGTCAAAATATTTTCTCACAAAGTAGGGAGAAACTATTATCCTTTATTGAATATTATGTATTGGCTTCCGGAAACCTACAAACTTCGATTAAAGTGTTCAACGTTAATTTATGTACCACGTCTTCTTAAATGCTGTTCACGGTAAAGTGAGCACATTTGAAATGAAACTCTGAAAATTCTCACTGCTTTTATCTGCGTGTATTTTAACGAGCACACTTATTGGTACGCAAACAGTTAAGTTGGCAACGACGGAGGGAAATTAGTTCCATGTGTTAACGTTAAGTTAAAGTGTTAGGTTAACATTTGTGAATACGGAAATGATTACTTTTACAGTCGGATTTATTAGTACATAAAGTGCAAAAATTAGCAAACTTGTAAAATGTAAAATTTTTTGATAATTTCATAGTTTCCCTTGACCAACGGATGAATTAAGTGCTCAGACCCACAGCAATGCTAATTAAAAATATGGTGGAAGAATACACAATTCTCATACAAATAGATCTCAAAGAGGGCTTTCGATTGTGCTCAGCCCATAGCATGATTGACCCGCCTTTTGCTACTCAACTAACTGACAATTCTTCACTGCTAATGTTCAGTGTTCTTCAGTGCTAATGTTCAGTGCTATTCAGTGCTAATGGTCAGTGTTCTTCAGTGCTAATGTTCAGTGTTCTTCAGTGCTATTGTTCAATGTTCTTCAGGGGTACCGTTACAGAGACGCTAGAAAGCTAAACCAGGTTCCGCTATCTATCGGTAGCCGTGCCATGTATTATGCAAGTTTTCAATATTTGTTTACTCCAAAACAGTAAAAACATAAAAGCCAATGCAAAAGTAACACTTCTTGTACAATGTAGGTCAAAGCAACCCCGCGTCCCCTTGCGGTACTCGAAGCAGCGTCAGTAACTAGGAAATGTCTTTGCTGCCACAAAGCTGATGGTTTCAAAACACTTCCCATCAATGTTCATTAACATATATAAAATACTACTCTGAATTGTATTAATTTATTAACGTCTTAAATGGGGGAGAGAGATAAATGATTATAATGTTACCAGTTTTCCAGTTTTTGAGTCATACAAATTATTTAGCATTAAAGAGTGGAGTGGGAAAATTTTGGAAGTTAGTCCGTGAGAGCCGATGATGGTGAAGTGAGGTAAGTATGGAGCAGCGCTGGAATGGGGGTGGGGGAAACAGGAGATCTCTGAGAAAACCCGCTGACCAACGGCTTGTCCGGCATGATTCCCACATGCGAATATCCAGGAATCGAACCCGGTTTTCCTAGGTGGGAGGCGAGTAGTCTTACCACTACAAAACCGCGGCCCCTACTCAGCATTCATTACTAAAATATCTTCTTTGGCAAGACTTAAAATTATTGATCGTGAGTGGATAACTTCGATATCAAAGGAGGACACTGTTTTTGTTTACCACGTAAGGTAAATGAGGAGTTATTATTGATTACTTTCTGACGACGACTATAAGAGCGGTAGAAGTACAAGAAGGAAAAATTCCATGTAAGAACAGTTATTAATCTAAATTAGCTCATTATTTGAACAACAGATACTGCAATGATATTTAGTACCAGCTGTGCTAAGTAAACGAAAGGGAAATATTTGGTTTCATTATTTATTTAGAATCATGTTTAAACACTTTTAACAATACGACGGTTCCAGAAAAACTGCACAATATATATTATGAGATTTTTTTTTTACTTTTTTCTCCTCAGAGGCTTCTAATGTAGTCATTTTATTTAACGTCGCTGTACTTAAAATTAAGATTATTTGCTCTCATGGCAAAACATTTTTTTAAACTGTTTTTACGATTCGTAAAATTCTTCCAGTTTTTGTTTTCAAGGCATTGAATCAAAAAGTAAATAAATAAATAATTTATTTTTTAGTGCCCAGACAGGGTGGGAAACGAAGAGTTCTAATAGCTCACCATTTATACGATTGGTATCTCTGTATTTCCCTTCAATTCCTGCACGACTCCATTCTTCTTGCCAGTATCCTCACCGCTTCACAAAACTTGATTCCTTGTAAGTTAGGGTGCTACAAATAGGAAATATACAACTACAATATTGAAGCATTTCCTTTGATCAGAATGCACAGTCGGAAACTATTTCCGTTTATTTCCCCCGGCACCTTGAGGCGGGACGGGAACTGCCAGATTCGAGGAACTGGTATAGGACTGGGTGGGAAGCGGGGACAATAAAACTGAAAATATCACTTCCCGCTCACACTTCCATGAAAAATGCCGTAGCATGCGTTTCGAAACACTTTTATGTGGTGATTCGTTCTCGCGTGTCTATAGCCCAAAGGTCATATCCAAAAAAAGGATTTTTAATACAAAAAATATTTTTGGTAAAAGTATGAAATGCGTACATTAAAATGTAGGCTATTAACAATAAAGTGAGCACGGTTGAAAGCCATCTAGTTTGGAATAATAGTCAATAAATATATTTCAAAATAAAAGACGTCAACCTCCCAGTGCAGTGGAATATACACAATGCGTTTATTATGTAGATGGTAGTACCCATTTTAAAAGGTTGTTTAAGGATAAAAAATGGCTGAAAGGAAAAGTAACTAGAGACTCAAAAGTGCTCACTTTGCGGCGAAGAGCATATAATTATTAATACTTAGTAAAATTTACTAAACTCTTATCTATAAGTTTCAGCAGTCTCCACTGAGAGAATGTCTTGTTGCAACAAACAAAATACCTGTTTGTATTGGGCAAAAATATAGCTACTATATGTAAATTATATTAACAGAATATTTTGTTCAGTAAACAAAACTTGTAAAACAACATTGATTTTGTTCATCTAACAAAATACGCACTTGAATAAACAAAACCTCTGCTATGTTGGGTCAAAAAACATGACTGTAAACAAAATATTTAGTATATATTTGCTTGCCCATTTATTTAAATCCCTTCGCTCGAAAATATAGCTCGAAAGTTTGTTTGAAATTTGGTGGCAATTAGGATAGTGAGCGTGTTTCTTCGTGCAGTTATTTATATTTAATACTGTTATAAAAATCGCAATAAAACAAGTTCATTAGGAAAACTAAAAAGAAAAGCTGTAAATCTGGAAAAAACATTTTTAAGTGCGTTCTCCTGTATTTTCCCTGTGCGTATTGAAAAACATTCCATGTACTTTCCGTAGTGACTACAGCTGGCATTGCGAGCGAGAATTGTTCTTTGACAGATGAGCCGGGTTTGAAACTCCGTTGTACTTATAACTTTCTTATAATAACAGAAGCTGCTTAATGTAATTACAGCCAAACGTATTAACAGTTGCACCAACAAAGCCTCACAGTTTAGAGCAACCAAATAAGAACAACAAAATATTTAACTGCCTCTATGCAAACAATTAATATTTACTTTTATAATAATTTCACAATTTTACCTGATCGACGCATGCATAAAGTTATCAGGTCGATGACAACGTTAATTTGAAATACGTCGGAAGAATATACAATGTGGGTAAAAGTAGATCTTTATTTCACAAGGGCTCAGTTCACCGCGAACAGCCTAGGTGTAGGTGCTCTTCACACCTCTACTGTCTACAATGAGCTGTGTCGCCGGTCACTGTGTCGATCCATCAAGGCGGCGGCAGACCCTCGGGTCTTTACCAGCAAGACGGAGTTCCAGCAATTGCTAGCACGATGTCTATATAAATGTATCTGGTCATCAGAATAAACCTCCTCTGGGGCTTACCGATCGTCCCATGCTCCTTCTTAAGTTTCCATTTCATTTGTGTTTTTCTACACTGGCGTGTCCATTAATATAGCTAAAAGAATTTCTTGGCATTAAAGGGGCAGCGGTGCTGTAGTGGTTACACTGCTCGCCTCCCACCTCGGCGAACCAGGTTAGATACCCGGCGAGGTCACTCCCGGATTTTCGTATGTGGGAATAGTGCCGGACAATGCCGATGGTAGGTGGGTTTTCTCGGTGATCTCCCGTTCCCCCCGCCTAATCGTTCCGGTGCTGCTCCAGACTCACTTCGCTTCGCCCTCGCCGGCTCTCAAGACCTCGTTGTTAAGAGTCGCACAATTCTCTTCACTCGTTCTTCTCTTCTTCTTGGCATTGGAATACTGGATCTAGGCCCCGAATGGCCTGAGTACTCAGTAGTCCAATGCCCCGTCTACTGGTCGGGTCTTGGCGCTTCCCAAGATGGTACGAGGCAGGACATAGTGTGCTCGAGTATGTTGTATACAGTATACATATGTAGAGTTCCTGCTGCTATGATGTATGTTCTGCTGGCCGAAGCCAGGGGGTTGATCTTATTCCGTGAATCTCCCCAGTACTGGAAGAAAGGCCTGCAAGATGCAAATGTCGCTTGAAGTGTGCGATAAACCTCTAGACTTATCAGGTCGTTTATCCAAAACCAGTGATTCAAACAGTTGCATATTTTGGGGATTGATGCACAATTTCTTCCTTGTCAT
>NQII01008439.1:46406-71535 GCA_002778355.1 Clitarchus hookeri | reverse complement strand
GCGAGGGGATGGTTTACAAAGGCAAGACCTCGCGCGAGGGGATGGTTTACAAAGGCAAGACCTCGCGCGAGGGGACACGGACAGAAACTATCATAAGGGAATGAGAAAAGCATGCGCAAAAGCAGGAAGGCTGCAGTATCACGGTTGAGGGAGACACAACCGGAGACCCGCAGACGTGTATTCCTGTCTCCAGGTTCACGCGTAAGTGAAGGTAGCTTGACCACACGGTGCCAACACTTCACCCACGCTCTTCTGCTTATGGCTTCCAAGCTATCCTGCATTGCTAGATCTGCACCTTGAACGTACTGCATGAAGGCAAAGGGAAACACCACTGTCCACCAGCACCCTTACAAACCAGCAAGTAGTTCAACTTCAGAGTCAAGCCCCAGCCACCCCCCAAAGTGTGGCCGCTATCATATCTCTCGAGGATGAACACATACACAACACTTGTCAATGTCACCGCACCTAGGGCTTGCTGTCCAACACACAGTTCACCAGGTCTGCTGTACTGTCACAGGCTAAGTGATCGAGCGTCACAGAGAACAGTCTATTATTCTAAAATATTTAATAGGCACTTACAATACAATATACTGCAAATAATCACGTATAGCATGCGCCATTATTTACAAGTTTTATGAAAAGAAAAAAATATATAGTTTTCCATAATGAAAGTGCTCCAACAATTTTTGGCGTCTTGTTGAGTAAGTATGTAACAAATTTTTCTGTTTATACACTTGCTTATAGTGATTTTAATATGTGTGGAAAATAGTTTAATTAAATAACTGGTGTGGTAGAAGCCAAAGCACTGCGGTACACTGTAGTGTAAAAGAGAGAATAACAGCAGCGGCCAAGGGACACGCTGGAGACAGAGCTCAGATAAGGACAAAATAGGAGTCGCTCACAAAGATGGCTGTCGGGGAGGGTTGGAGGGTGACCATAAGTGAGGAAAGGGAGGAGAGAGATAAATGAGAGAGGAGGGATAACAAACTGTTTCCCTACACTTTATCATTCTCCGAGTATGTATATGCCAACAGTTTTGACAGTTTAAGACTATTGCTCTGCCTTGCTTTGAATCCCGAGTATAGCGAACACTCCTGATTCCTTTAACTTTATTTTGGAACAAAAAATTTGTGCACCGTACACGAGTATATACGGTGACGTACTTAGATGAACCAGAAACAGAAATCAATTCAGATAAAAAGCACGTCAATGATATGGCCGTTTTAAAAGAATGGGAGGTAAAAAAAAATGGCATAGGAATTTTTTTTTAGAGTGGTCCCCATTATCAGGCAGATAAAAGAGCAAAAGACTACGGCTAACATAGAGCTAATAGAATAAATTCAATGGTGAACTGGTACCTGAAGGGCAAAGATTGGCAAGATCAAGGGCAGCAAAAAAGTAATACAGAAAACAAAAATTTTTTTTTTTTTAGTAAACATTTTACCAACACTAATTTTGCAGTCAAAATGTTAACTATGCATTTTTCACCACTGTTCTGCAGTATCACGGTTGAGGGAGACACAACCGGAGACCCGCAGACGTGTATTCCTGTCTCCAGGTTCACGCGTAAATGAAGATGGCTTGACCACACGGTGCCAACAACTTCACCCACGCTCTTCTGCTCATGGCTTCCAAGCTATCCTGCATTGCTAGATCTGCACCCTGAACGTACTGCATGAAGGCAAAGGGAAACACCACTGCCCACCAGCACCCTTACAAACTAGCAAGTAGTTCAACTTCAGAGTCAAGCCCCAGCCACCCCCCAACGTATGGCCGCTTAGCCGACTGTGGCCGCTGTCATATCTCTCGAGGATGAACACATACACAACACTTGTCAATGTCACCGCACCTAGGGCTTGCTGTCCAACACACAGTTCACCAGGTCTGCTGTACTGTCACAGGCTAAGTGATCGAGCATCACAGAGAACAGTCTATTATTCTAAAATATTTAATAGGCACTTACAATACAATAGAAAGATACTGCAAATAATCATGTATAGCTTGCATCATTATTTACAACTTTTAGGAAGAAAAAAATATTTTTCCGTAATGAAAGTGCTCAAACAATTTTTGGCCTTTTGTTGAGTAAGTATGTAACAAATTTTTCTGTTTATACACTTGCTAATGGTGATTTTCATATGTGTGGAAAATAGTTTAGTTAAATAACTCGTGTGGTAGAAGCCAAAGCACTGCGGTACACTGTAGTGTAAAAGAGAGAATAACAGCAGCGGCCAAGGGACACGCTGGCGACAGAGCTCAGATAAGGACAAAATAGGAGTCGCTCACAAAGACGGCTGTCGGGGAGGGTTGGAGGGTGACAATAAGTGAGGAAAGGGAGGAGATAAATGAGAGAGGAGGGATAGCAAACTGTTTCCCTACACTTTATCATTCTCCAAGTATGTATATGCCAACAGTTTTGACAGTTTAAGACTATTGCTCTGCCTTGCTTTGAATCCCGAGTATAGCGAACACTCCTGATTCCATTAACTTTATTTTGGAACAAAAAATTTGTGCACCGTACACGAGTATATACGGTGACGTACTTAGATGAACCAGAAACAGAAATCAATTCAGATAAAAAGCACGTCAATGATATGGCCGTTTTAAAAGAATGGGAGGTAAAAAAAAATGGCATAGGATTTTTTTTTAGAGTGGTCCCCAATATCAGGCAGATAAAAGAGCAAAAGACTACGGCTAACATAGAGCTAATGGAATAAATTCAATGATGGACTGGTACCTGAAGGGCAAAGATTGGCAAGATCAAGGGCAGCAAAAAAGTAATACAGAGAACAAAAAATTTTTTTTTTTAGTAAACATTTTACCAACACTAATTTTGCAGTCAAAATGTTAACTATGCATTTTTCACCACTGTCNTTTTTTTTTTTAGTAAACATTTTACCAACACTAATTTTGCAGTCAAAATGTTAACTATGCATTTTTCACCACTGTCACCGATATTTGATTATTTATTTTTGAATACAGCCGTTGTGGTGATTGTTAAATTCTAGCACAAATATGGAAATGAAGACAAACCTCAAGTAGATTATCGACATCTTCAATGTCTCCAGGGATGTCTGAAAGTGCATTGAATATCTGCGCCGAGTTTTCTAGTGACTTCAGTTCATCTTCTGATAAAAAGAAAAAAAAACAACAGTTAAACTACAATGGATATTATGCAAGGATGAAAACAGTCTTGTGTAACTAATACTTTCCTCAATTTACATCATAAAGATGGTATCTATCTGCAGCTGTGCTCACACTTCAGTTCATTATAAAATAAAAATAACATTTCATTTTAAATCCTTAATTAACTCCATGAGCATTAAAGAAATACAAAGAAAATGTATTTTATATCAAAGTGCATCTAAAGTGCACTAACGATGACGCACAATGGGCAACATCGTAATCTGCTCTAGCCTCCGCCACAGCCACGGCCCCCTCCGAGAAGAGACGTACCAGCCACAGATCGCATCGCCCAAGGTAACAGAAGTGCAGCGCTTGCCTCCCATCAGCCGCAAACTGCTCAACGCAGAAGGTCTTGTTACCATACCACTCAGAAGTAGCAGTTAGACTTAACGTAGGACGTTACTATTGTCAGTATTTGTGTTTCTCAGCACATTAGGCAGAAGCTCTTGTAGCGGAACCTTCTTCATTTTGAGTGTTGGCCATGAGCCTCGTCCGTGCCGGGCGTGNTCGCGGAGCCTTCTTCATTTCGAGTGTTGGCCATGAGCCTCGTCCGTGCCGGGCGTGGTTTTACCAGGGTCTCTCTGTCTTGTAAATTCCTACTGACGGAATAAAACATACATCTACCAAGTAACCTCTTTTTGGTCTGATCGTTCTCTTTCGCTTTCACCTCCCACTCCCCGTTTTGCATACTGTGTGCATATCCAATCATCTACTTCTAGGTGCACGCTCAATCACCGCGATAGTGTGTCGAACCAAAGTACCCACTGAAGGGCGCTGCCACCCCCGTTTCCCTGTTCTCTAGAGGGATACAGGGCTCGTACACCTTCATTGTCACCACATTGAGTGTATTAAGGTGTCAGCCCTTAGAGGGTAGTAAGTATTGCATTTTGTGAATCACGTTTAACTAAAAGAAGTATCCTGATTGGANGAATTTTGTGAATCACGTTTAACTAAAAGAAGTATCCTGATTGGATGAGGAATACGGCATGGTCGGCTGACAGCCAATCAGAATGCAGGTTACAAGAAGGGTGAAGCTGATGGTGGAGTTGAACTTTTTCTTCTTCCATATATACTGTCATCACCGCCGAGAACAAATGTGTATTTGCTTATAATCATTAAAATTATATAATATAAAGTAATTGCTATAATCCATTCACGGTATCTTCGATACTTTTGAAAAGAACCTTTGAAAAATCACCCTAGCCGTTAGCCNTAGGTGCACGCTCAATCACCGCGATAGTGTGTCGAACCAAAGTACCCACTGAAGGGCGCTGCCACCCCCGTTTCCCTGTTCTCTAGAGGGATACAGGGCTCGTACACCTTCATTGTCACCACATTGAGTGTATTAAGGTGTCAGCCCTTAGAGGGTAGTAAGTATTGCATTTTGTGAATCACGTTTAACTAAAAGAAGTATCCTGATTGGATGAGGAATATGGCACGGTCGGCTGACGGCCAATCCGAATGCAGGTTACAAGAAGGGTGAAACTGAAGGTTGAGTTGAACTTTTTCTTCTTCCAGATATACTGTCGTCACCGCCGAGAACATGTATCAATGTGTATGTGTATGTGCTTATTTATAATCATTAAAATGATATAATATAAAGTAATTGCTATAAGATATTTTTAATTTTCGTCATCGATAACGGAAAGCAAGTGATATTTGTTTATTTTGGTTTGAGAATACAAATGAATCAGTAAAGATTGAGAACAGAATTTTGGCATCCGAATTCAAGAGAAATGTTAGAATCTCTGTTCAGAACCTCCATCTCTTTGGAGTGGAGGTTCTCTCTCGACTGTTGCAACTATTCTGTGGGTGTTTAGGTTTGCCGGTGACTTACTGCCCGGCTACCCATTTGCAGAAGATCAGCAGCCGATCCCGGCAGGGAGCTCCGGCTTTACGCGATACATGGATCTATAGCGAATTCCAGACTTCCTGCGTAACATGGACGCGGGCTCCCTAATCCTACTGTTGACACCAACAGTCAGGAGCTTGGGACTGCCGGCGACTTCCCGCTCGCCATATTTCTTGCCTGGAGGCCAGCAACTAGGCCTTCCCGACAGTCACACTCTCCAACTCCTGTTTCCGGCAGATCGTACCTGCCTCTTTTGGACACCCACCATCGCCCCTTCTGCTCTATGCCCTTATGCCTCATCACAGGGCTGGGCGGGATAAGGCGTCCAAGCAGGCTTGGGCCTGGGTTGGGCTGCCAGGGTGTACACCTGGAAGCGTGCAGAACCAGCTCGAGAGAGGGGAACGTCAGCTAGTACTACCAGCAGGGACCGTAGCTTACAGTTCAATCTGTTGGTGCGTACACCACGTGCAATTTCACCTCTGCCACCGGCGCCTCCTAAGAAGACTGTGGCTCGTTGCATAGAATTAACACCCAGCTGTACTCCTGTATACGCTCAGACCAGACCAGCACCTCCTTCGGTACCTCCACGGGCACAGCAGACCATTGTCTAACTGCCTAAACAGGCCCATCCTGCCCCCAGTATTAACCTCGTCAAGTGGGCGGTACCAGCTTTCCTGCCGTCTGGTGTGAGAAAAGCTGCAGATGCCCGCCCACACTCGGTACGCTGAAGGCGAGGTGACTACGATTAAAGTTAGGGTGGTAGCGGAGTATCTGAAAAGCAATCCTGTTTCTTGTGCCATAAGCACCTGCATAACTAAACTAACTCAAAAACTAAATCAAAGTAACATAAACCATACTTGAACCACCCTACCAAAAAACAAGAAATGCTGATACAGTGGAACCTCTATGTATTGAACTCGGATGGATTGAAATCCCGCATCCATGGAACATATTCTGTGGTCCCATTTTTTATTTACCTGCATTTCAAGACTTCATGTATTGAAATTTTTTCGTCGGTCCCTTGAGAAACAACGGATAGAGTATCCACCATAACTATTATTAAATATTTTGAAAGTCAAGAACGGAAATGGTTTACGCAACNGAAACAACGGATAGAGTATCCACCATAACTATTATTAAATATTTTGAAAGTCAAGAACGGAAATGGTTTACGCAACTCTGTACTTTGCCAGTTAAGGTTCAAAATTACTCTACAGTACACATTTCTATATATAATTTCAATACCTTTAATTTTGAGCATCCCGAGGGTGATCTGGAAGAGCACCACGGATCCGTCGAAGAAGAACAAGTCCCATATCCTGAGCAAGATCTTCATGTGAACGACAGACGCGAAGAGAGTGAGAAACCAGTGCAGAGTGATGAGGGAGAGCTCTATGTCGTGGTCTTTGCGGGCTTGATCGACGTCGGGTAGGAAACTGGAGATGAGAGAACGCAGCACCCGCTGGTCAGCCTGGATCCCTACGCAAANGCTTGATCGACGTCGGGTAGGAAACTGGAGATGAGAGAACGCAGCACCCGCTGGTCAGCCTGGATCCCTACGCAAATATCAACCTCCTTCTCCACTGGGCGTCGTTACAGTGTTAAAAGGAGACAGAAAACATAAGTGCCCGTAAGACGGACAAAACTTGTAGCCCAGCAGCCTATTCCCGTAGTCTCTCATTGGGTGCAATTACAGCTCTACATAATAAATACACTTCAACCAACCACTTTCTTACATTCCCTGATTTACATTTTCCTGCTGCTTACTTTCATGATATGCTGATCCCATTTGCTGCTTCGACAGAATAACTTCCCCAATTTATACATTCACCTGTAGGTTGCAAAACCTTTTTCCTGTCCCCTGAAAAAAAAAAATGCTTTTATTGCAAAGTGAAATCCAATCAAGGAGTTCCAAGTTATTTTTTTTCTAAAATATTTTAGCTCTTTCAAAAAGCCTTGCTACTTTTTTTACTGTTTAAAATAACAAATTCCCAAATACAGTCAAGATAAGAAATTAAAATAATTGCAGGCACAGTGACAATTGTACTTCACTCCAATGACAATTGCTTTCTCATTCTTTTGCATACAAACCCGGTAGCCCAATATATATAGAACAAAATTTTTTTAAAAATATTATTTATCATGTATGCAGCAGTCCATTAAATTGATGTCTATAAACTTCTGAAATAAATACTGTCATTTAAATCAAAACCAATAAAGATGAAGGTTCATCACAGTTTGCACTTTACGTTACAGCTGAGTCAGCTGTTTAAAACAGATATTTAGCGAGTACCTATGAGCGTGGAAGAATAATACGACGCTGGGAGCAAGTCTTCCACTATTGTGCTCATCATCCAGAAGGCATCTTCCTCTTCCATGAGCAGCAGTAACGATGCCGCTATCATCCCGGTTCCTTGACAGTACCTACCAGTTGCACAGTTAAAAAAAAGAAACTTCACACACCACCTGGCGAAGACAAATGGAGTTTCAGTTCACACATTATTTATATGTACATCTCTCAGACACTGAATACAACAAATCAATTTTCAAAGAGAGAAAATTGAAGTGAATGAATGCAGAGAAATGGAGAAATTGGAATTGCATACAGAATGGGACACAAGTAACTAATGATCAAGGAGGATGCTGAGTCTTGACAACTGCTTGAGTGGAAGGGAAAGAAGGGTAAATCAATTTGTAGGAGGAATAGTGGGAAGAGGGGGAAAAGAGTGAGAAAGGAAGATGGGTAGTGGGAAAGGAAGAGATGGAAGTGAGGTAGAGGTGGGTGGGAAGAGGGAAAANAATGTATATGTTTGGGCTGGCCTTAGAATTTGTGCACTTCTACGCCTCAGGCGCACAAAAGCCCGGTAGGCAGCACACTGAAGGGTTCGGCCTAGCTGGCTAGTGTAGTGCGCTGCAGATGCAGAGGTTTGGTAGAAAACATATTATTCAAAAATGTGTTGGATATTTTTAAACTCGAAAAGGATTTTAGAAATAGGTTGTGCCCAAAGACACATTNAAACTCGAAAAGGATTTTAGAAATAGGTTGTGCCCAAAGACACATTTCACATTCTCATATCAACTCCAAGTATTGCTTTTGGGAAAAAAAAAAATTATTCAAATGAGAGTTTTCAAAAAAAACTTTTAGCTGCTTAATTTTCTACACACAAAATTTTCAGTTATTTTTAGACGTTCAACATATTTTTATAATTATTAGTGTGTCATAAATATATAGGGTCACCGCTTGAAGTCATGTCCAGGCATGCTCGCCATCAGAAAGACTGCACGCCAACTGAGCACCTTGCACGCACTGCGAAAAGGTTAAGTGGTGAGTGAGCAAGAGTCGACCTTAGTGCTCGCCTGTTTCCGAGGCTCAAGCGTGCAAGATAGCTACAGGCAGGCATAACCTCAACCATGGCAGTAAAACAAAGGAAACAGCTGAGGCGAGGTGTTTGTTACCCAATGTCAGGGTACAGCCAGGCGATGCCTCTGAGGACTCTCCGCAGCCTGGGGATGCCGGTGCTGGTGAAGTCGCTGAAGCAGGCGTTCCCGGGCATCGTGCGCAGCAAGTCCTTCTCTATCTGCTTGGAGGTCATCAGGGCGTCGTTGCTGGACGCCTTCACTATGTCCTTGTAGCTCATCTCAGACGACAGCTTCTTCTCCAGGGCTCCTGCGCAACGCGAGCTAATCATTTTTAGTTATGTAACTAAAAATATATAAAAAACAGCCTTGTACAGACAACAGGAGTTTTATAGAAAATAATAATGAACAGTTGACTACCTCTAATTATTATTATCAAACAAGTCTAACTTAAAAAGNAGAGGGAGAGAGAGGGAGAGAGAGGGAGAGAGAGGGAGAGAGAGGGAGAGAGAGGGAGAGAGAGGGAGAGAGAGGGAGAGAGAGGGAGAGAGAGGGAGAGAGAGGGAGAGAGAGGGAGAGAGAGGGAGAGAGAGGGAGAGAGAGGGAGAGAGAGGGAGAGAGAGGGAGAGAGAGGGAGAGAGAGGGAGAGAGAGAGAGAAATCAGTTACCTGCTTTTCATGTTTGTGACAAGTTTATGACTTTAAAGAATTATACAGGTAATACGACTGATTCCCGCCCCCTTCCCCCTGATACACCAAATTTACTACATCCAAATTGTCCATCAAAAATCAAAAAGCTGTATTGGTAAAAACGCATGAATGCACATTGTGACTCTCCAATAACGTAGGAGCCTTTCAGCTGATAGCTAATTAATCCTTTTCTGAAATTTTTTTTTTTTTAGACATCTGAAATGATTACCTTAAGGCCTACAAATTGTATAACTGTAATAAAATATGTATACTGAATTATTTAATTATTGTGAACAGCATTTCTAACAGTTTGTTAAAATGTTAGTAATGGATGCTAAAAATAACTTTTTGAAATTTATTTTTGCCCAAGTCCATTATTAATGAAAACTATTTTCTTGGATGATTGCTTTTAAATGTCTGTGTGTGTACGACACAAAGCTACTCTGACTACACACCGGGCTAGCCTCAAATTATTCAGCGATACAAATCCGGAAACTTGTAATCTGAAGTCATCTTAGCACTCTGGCCATAGTGAACGGGGTGAACGTGGCAAAGAACGAGAATACATCATTTGGTCAATAATTTTTTTGGCACATAACAGCAGACGTTTTCATTGCTGATGTGAAGCAACACGGAGGAGCAACAACAGAATGCAATGTTGGCAAAAACAGAAGTGCTTCGAGAAAATCCACCAGCCAATGGCAATACAGGAGAACCACTGTTTTTTTACATACCTGATATTACACTTCCCTGTATTTACACATCATTTTGTTGGTCCCGTTTACTGTTTTCACTGCATACACTTCCCTTTACCACTTTACTGCATTTCGGGACAATTTTGGTTTGTCCCTTAAAAATTGTAGGAAAGTATTGAAACACCAATGTTCTCCGACGTGGTTTACAATCCCCACACACGTGATAGAGTGAAACTCAATATTCATTTTATTTGTCGGTTTCATTGTACCAGAGAAAGATGGTGCCTGAGTCTCTGAAAGAAACAACATATGTGCATCTGCAATAGCTCTTGGTCAGTTAAATTAAGGTATTTACTCTGGGTCCATTTTGCGAGCATTGGCCAACTCTGGCAACACCTATGTTTCTAACTTACAAATTCGGCACAGTGATCTGGCCGGGGACAGGCGCCAATTCGCCATGAAAGGATGCAAATGGCATTACACCTACGTCACTAAGGCTTCGCCCCTCCTTCCCAAAGAAGGAGAGAAGATGTACAAGTGGCCGTTTGCAAAGCGTCAAATAAACTAATGAAGGTGAGCTCCACAAATATCCTGATGTATAGAGGGTCACCTGTTTCTTGCTAAAAATATTCCACGACTAGTTGTGCTGCACAATACGTTAGTTCAGAACAAGTTTCGTGGTTGGATGATTTCTAACTCGCGCGTCTTATGTGTCTGCCAGCCAATCACGGACGCTTGGTGTCGGGATAACTTGTTTTGGCCCAGTCTACTAGAAAATGTCTTCTCGCAAAGACACATGACAGATAGCTGAAGTAAATTTGCAAGCGTGCATGTACCAAGTTGAAGTATAGCACGAGCGACTGACATAGCGCAAGGAGTTCTGTTTTGCTTACCGGAGAGCCTGAGCCACATCTGTGGCCGGAGCGAGTGCGGGATTCCCGCTTGCACCATCGACCGCAGCTTCTCCGTGCGCAGCAAGCGCACGTCCACGTTGTCCCAGGTCAGGTCGCACACTTCCTTGTTGTGGCTGAACTCCAGGTGTGCCACCCACTGCAGCCTGAACACACACGCACTTGTTACAATACACAACCTGTACACAAAAGTATATATGTACTTTGTTTCTAGTTCACTAGGCCCTTCAATTAGTGCATCCAACTTTGCACTACACATTATTGCAACGGCACAATTAGAAAAGGGTTGTTGCGGATAATCTTATACTTGACATTTTAGTAGTTTATACTAGTGCGAAAATTTATCAGTCGCACAAAAATAGAAGTGAACATACATTCCGATTTTTTTTTTTGACAAATAAAGTTGTTGAGAACAAATTTTATGTCCGATGGTTACCTTAGTATGCCAATGTTTTTGACAGAGGAAGATCAATCAATATTTCACAGCACCCAACAATTCAATTCAATTCAAGGGCACACAATGTGCGCAGTACACAGATCGTAGACGGAGCTTAAAAACTGGTCGACAGAAGGGTCATTAATAACAAGCTAGATGCCAAATGAAGAAAGAGGAAGGAATCAAGGGACCTGTACCAAGGGACCATTCTGGCATTCCCCTGAAGTGGCACAGTTCAACATACTACTGGTTGAGAAACAAACATAAAAACCATACAGCCCCAATTGATATTTTGATGTATGGCATCCAACAAGTACAACCGCCACCATCTCACCTCACCTAGACCCCTTCCACCGCAACTACAGGCGTAAAAATTAACCGACGGGTGGATCGCCGATAACCATGGGCATGGATACTGTCCGCACGACATCCAGTTGATGTTGCACAACCAGGCATGGCTGCTGCCTCCCCCTCTTGCGTGCATCATGCTCGTGCAGCCACCGTGGAGTCGGGGTAAGGATGAGCAGCGTATGACACCCCGCGCACCCCGACCCTCACGACGGCTGCTGCGTGGGAATATGTAGAGTCGCAGACTTGCAAAATGCCAGCTGATCTTCCACCGTCACCTGGCTCGCAAATGAACAGGCACCACGACATCCACCACTTGAACTACAAGACAACCATCCATTAGGGATGGGTAGAACTTGGCTACTGAGACGGTAGACCCTCAGGGGTGTCCGGAAGCATTGCCGCTCAAGTCGCCTGGCTAAAGGTAATTAGGAGACATGCGACTAAATTCCAGTAGTTTGCTAGTAGCCAGAGCAAAGGCAGAATATAGTTGAGACGTGGCTACGGCCACTCAATCCATGGCACACTTGTAGGGGACGGTACTCGAGCTTGGTTTTAGTGAACTCTCGACGGGCCGAGTTCCACACAGGAGAGCTATTTTGATTGCTCATAAATCCTGCAGCATTTTATTACCTAACCACGACTTCTTTTGGAAATGGGGCNCCCACACTCAATAACCCAGTATCCAACCCATACCTATCATATCATGTCAGCAGGGACTTCTCAGTGAAGGAAGGGGGGGCCGGACACACACTTGAGGACAATACAAGACAATCCCTGTGATAGGCAATTGCACCTCAAACGTGGGTTTTCTTTAGTAAAAACTGTGCTGTTGGGTACTTACAGCACCAGTTAGTAGTACTGACAATATAGTACATTCATGGTTATTTCCAACGTTTCTGAAGCCTGCTGAAGTTCTACTTTCAGAATATTTCTCCATCTCATGCAAACTAAGCTTAACCAAGGCTATAAAATTTACACCAAAGTGACAATGCACCACATGTGTGCACACTCAGTTTAATAATATTTTTTATTAGAACTATTTCCTACTGGGCATTACCAACACACCTATTTCCTCCTTAGTTTTTAATTATATTATTTACAAAATATAAGTACAAGTTCAATCTAATAAAAAATAAGATACTTCTATTTTAACAGAAGTATAAAACGCTTGTGATACACGACCATTACGAAAGAACCAAATACATCCTACATGAGGTGATCTTTGAAAGGTTTACTTTGAAAAGTGTGAAGAAACCGTGAATAGAATATATTGTGTAGTCCTTGCGAAAGGATCAATGTATTTGGCAACTTGGCAAATCCAACGCCTACACTGCGCCTAAAATGCTGCTAGAGAAGCTCTTTTACAAGGAATCTAAGAGGAACAAGTCCCAACTGTTTCTACCCTTTATAAGTAGCACCAGATTTTTAGTTGTTAATTAATACCGTACCTGTGTTGCGGATCTTCAACAAATGGAATACCTAAAAGTTTGTTAGAGTTCTGTTCAGGGCCATCTTCTTCTTCGACACGGAAGCCAAACTCATCAAATCTGCAAGGCAAATAACCAATTCAATTGTGCAGAAGAAAGCTAGTTAACTGATGGTATAATAAGAGAATACTGGGCAAGTGCTTACAAGTAATTAGGCAATCTAACAAATCTAATTATCTACAAAGTGTGTAACTGACTTAACATAAATAAACACTCCCTCACTGATACCAATCAGTTTCTATAATAAGCTGCCTGGAAAAATTACAAATATAGAGAGAGTGTCAATATTCAAAACTGAACTTTACCTACACATTTTTTTCAAATCAGAAAACGCTGCAGGTGTGCAAGACAAATTTTGAAAATATGTGCAACATATAAAGTTTATCAAATAATGTGTGTAATTTATTATATGTACAGAAAAACGTTGGTAACGCATTACAACACCTACAACATTTATTAATAACTGGAAGCTGCCTCCCAGCAGGCCTAGTAACGAAAAAATTATATTTTATTGTGACCTCTGGCATTAACTTTTGAGAACTACAAAGTGTGTACACTGTGTTGATTAGTCACATGGCCATTTTTATATACTACTAATTGGTTAAAGGATATAAATAAGATGTACGGGGCTTTTAAGAATGGCAGCTTTTATCAGTGCACAATAAATGCATCAGCAGTGATGTGAAGAACAGGATGCGTAGTACCTATACTCAGGCTGGGAATTGGGGTCGTCCGGCTGCTGGCCCAACTTGCTCAAGATATCCTGCGGCCACATGGACGGGGTGAGGGCGGAGAACGGACCCCCGGGAGAAGGGGTCACTCCATCTGCCTTGATGCTCACACCTTCGGCCACCTCCCCGATGGAAACTGTGTCACCTTCCCCTTCATCTTCTGAAAATGCTGTCTGAACCTTCTCCTGCACGGCACACGACATGCCACCACATTCAATCCGTAGACATGTTTGTTCACAAGAAATTTATTTCTCCAACCCAAAATGCTTTAAAAAGCAGTTTAATAAACTTACAGTACATGCTTTCCATTCTGTAGAATACGTGAATAATAAACATTAAAAAATTATATTTTCACAACTGCTTTTTTTTTGTTTCAGTATAATACCTAGTACCTACTGGTAGACTATCAAAAACAAGAAAAAGAGAGGAAAATAAAATGTGTTAACTTTGAATTATGTATGTGTGTAATCCTACATTATATAATTTATATGATTTGCCCAATACCTATGTACTAATTATACATCGAAAATAGGTCACACGGATGCAACAAAACAAACAAGATAGTTTTGCATTGGGGTAAAAATTTGTCTGATCAGCAATGCGCGGCCATTAATAATGGCGATCGACGTAAACAGATCAGCCAAACTGCTCTACATTTCGTAATTTTGTTAAAAAAAATTTTAATATGTTCTTTAACATGACCCCCTCCTACATATGAACAAGGTAAGCTGTGCAGAACCCATTAATGCTTCTTTTGTTGGTCTAAGACGTTTCGTTCAGAAAAGCCACTAAACTGCATATTTACCAGCCAAAGTTTTGCTTTTATGGTAATTATCCAGAGTAGCGGCTTTTCTGAAGGAAACGTCCTAAGCTAGTAAAAGTAGCATTTATGGGTTCTGCACAGCTTAGTGAATAAAACATTATTTCCGAAATGAAAGAATCATATGCTACAAAAGTTTAAAAGTAAAAAAATAAAAGTCAACTTACGTTGTAATCTTCTTTCCCTGCATAGCCATCATGTGGCCTGTTACCAAACAAAGTTTTTGCTATATCCATATTTCAGGCGTTTTTCCCAAAATAAAATTTACTTCAGTGCATATGACATCTGTCAAAAACCACGATCTTACGAGGACCTATCACAGCCGTGGTCAAAACGACACACGCGGTCACATGAATGGCCAGTGGCGAGTTCTTGAAATGTCATGCATAGGCCACAAAGTTCACACTCCTAACTGGCTCAGCAGTCGCCAGCGTAACAGAAAACGAGTTTGTAGTTACCCACGTATTGATAACATACCAATTTCAATTTATCAACACAACCTTCGCGTTCAAACATGTCACAAGGGTACACTACTTTCGAACTTCACTTCAATTGTTTTTCCTTTAAAAAAAATGCTAACCAACAAAACACCCAATTAGGTAAATTTTATTTCAACGTTGTCGAACGTGCAAAATCCCTATTATTTGTGTTCTAGCTGTTCGCACGTGGAACACGAGTTCGTCCGTCGTCTAAAACAAATATTTTTTTAGGTTCTAAAACGCGACTGACAACACGAAATAATAATGGCTGTCGTAAGTAAAGTTTCTAAGCTGGTACCGTCAGAATAAGCTGCATGACGTCAAACGTATTTTTACTATAACCTATCAGACACATTTGAAGCTGATTGACAATTTGTGCCTTAGATGCACTTCAGCGAATGATGATAATAATAATGCTATACTTGCTATTGGGTGGCCGCCCGGTGTTGTGTTAATCCCCCTGCAGCTCACTTCCTTTACCTACCCCGCTCCGTTTTCTTCCATACCTTCCTTATCTTAGCACTTGTTACCTCTCCGTCTGTACCCCCCCCCCTAGACAACCAGCAACTCAACTGCCTCCATCCTGTTTAACCTGACCAGCCTCTCCATGCTTCTGCCCTTCAGTGAACTCCAGCCCGTCTCCATCATCACTGATGGTCGAAATTTCCCTTCATCCTCATCGTCCTGCCCCTACCTTCTCCACCTGCCCTTCCTGACACCTTCTTCAGCTCCCATACCTGCTTTTCCACGTATTTAGATGTGACCCATTCCTGTCGCTAGACTTTATGGAAAAAAAAAACTTAGTATCCTTGTAGTTACATCATTAAATATGAAGCCCTTATGTTCATATTAAGCAACCTTACGTCATTTGTTTTGTCACATTTCAAAATGCTGGTTTTGTTTTGGTATTGTGTAGTGAACTTAAGCCAAACTAGGCCCAAATATTTGACAGGTTATCATCATCTATGTTGCAGGAAGTTAGGAGTGATAGCCAAGAGGGATAAGCTCTGAGAATCACAGACTGAGAATCACAGACTTTATGCCCATGCATATCTTATTGAAAAATAGGAATGTAAAGGAACTATTAATCTTACGTAATAAGGTATTCACCAGTACCTCTAAACGGATATTGGTAAACAAACACACTTTAAATTCAAGCAGAACTTAAATTTTTTCTCACTTCAAGTAAACGTGATTTTTTTTTTTTTAGTCATTTCCGACACATGCTTCAGGAAAATTCAGATTTCTACCATTCATTCTCGTTTTTTTCATTACTACCGACCGAATCAACTACGCGTACGACATCCTAACATCATTAACTGCGTCTCGCATATAAACAAACTTTTGGTATTGGGATGTACACTACTATTGGGTAAAGTACTGAAATCTGATGTGAGATTAAATGGGGATGAAAGTACAAAGAAATAATACAGTAAGCATATGGCTCAGATGCCAATTATTTATCTCTTTGTTGTTATGAGAAAAACTTGCTTAGACCCTCAAAATTGTAAAAAGTGGCAAATGCTTAACTTTCCAAACTGGCTAGAACTAAACTCACAAGGTTTCAAGAAATGAGGGAAAATCCTACCCTCTGGCAATATACTTGAGTCGCGTGTATCAACAAGCAATCTAACTTCTTTCTCCTCACTGCATGATGTTGGGAAGTTATAATTCATCCCCTAGTTTCTGCAATAATGCTACTTTTGTCCAACTTAATTTTATTGCACTGAGTAAATCTGATACGCGTAGGGCTGCAGATCTCCACATATTTTTTGAATGTGTCACGTTAAAGAATAATTTCAGCAAAGATTGTGTTTCAGAACTGTTTCTAAGACTGAAATGTTCATATTGCTTTTTGTGTTAAAGTAGTAACGAGGATTTCTATTCAGTTGTGTCGCTGAAAGGTCTACCTTCAATCCTGCTTGTGTTCGTTTTACTTTGAAAACATGTTACTGTTATTTGTAGTAGGTAGACGCGCAATTTTGTTGCTTGTTCTGTACATCGCTAACACAGCGGCGCAAATTGTGTTTCCCCTGCAGAAAGCAAAGAAGTCGCGGATAAGCAAGGTAAAGCGCAGCAACCAGAGGAGGAACAAGCTAAGCAAGCAAGGGAAGTTGAAAATGAGACGCAACAAGAGTCACGCGAAGAAGAGGCCGGTCAACGTCCCGGCGGTAGACCCCAGCAGAGAAGTGGAGGAGGAGGAGAGCGACCATGGCGAGGGGATGCTAGAGATGGTGGAAGCAGACGACTTGGCTTTCTTGAAGAAAGCCGTCACCGAGAAGAGCTACTCCATTCTTAGCAGGATACGTTACAAAGAGTAAGTTAGGCTACTCATTTTAACGTGGTAAATAAATAAGGTAGTGGTGTTCCTTAAGTCTTACGGGAATCATTGGTATCGGAGTACGTTTGGTTAAATATAGAGGAGTGTGAATTTCAAGAATTTATTTGTCACCAGCATACACCTTTTAATCTTTTACATACTTAGATCTCAGTAGTTCATTCGTGGCTAGAGGCTTTTTTTTGGGTTGCTGTTTTAATAATTTTCCCCTTTTCATTACTTACTGACTCTCCACCAAGGCTTGTCAAAAATCTGTGGTCCAATCACATAAGTAACATGAAATAGTTAGATACACGTAATACAATTTATAATGCAAATCGGAGCCAGCTGCCCTGCCCCGACCTGTCGATGCAGCCGGCCCTTAGATTGGATGAGGTGAGATAAGGTGGGGGTGGAGACAAAGCGGAATGAAGACGGTGGAAACGGGAGAGCCCTGAGAAACCCTCCAACCATGTGTCGTATGTTTAAATGGTCCCCCGTCCATTTGCTGGCATGCAGCCACATTATTCAGCATCTCGTCAACTGTAGTAATTTGAGGCTTGGAAGTTTGCCACCATATCTGCAATCCACACACAATCGTACGCTAGGTTCTTGGGGCTGCTGCAGTCAAATGGTTGGGCTTAATACAAAATGACTCGTATATTCTCATTATAGTTTTCATTTCTCCGTGCAAACTCGGTGTTACTATCTGCCATTTTTGTGCATGTTGTAAACAGTTTTTAAAAATGTTTGCATGCACCCAGCAACAATGAAGACGGGCCAGTGCAGAGGAAACGCGCCAGGCATGGAGACGAAGGCAAGGATGACGACAACCTCCTGGAGGATAAATATGAGGAAGAAGCTCTAGGTGACGGCCAGCCCAAAAGCATGAAGCAGTTACTGCCTATCAAAACAAAACAAGGCGTTGTTAAAAGACTGACTGAAGCAAAAGAAATAGAAGGTTGGTACTGAGGTGTAGTGTATTCCGTTACATTTGTCACACCGTATTTTAAATTGATATTTGGAAATAGAATAAGACTAACTTTTAAGTTAAAAGAATGGAAAACCACTTGTAAAAACCATGATTAATTTTTTATTTACATATTTATTATTTATTCATGCCATCATTCATTCACATATTCGTTCGTTCATCCATCCATCAATCAGTAGGTTTGCCTTTAAGTTAGTCCGTCCACCCTTCAGTCTGTCAATCCGCTCACTCACCTGCTTCTCAGAGTTAGCGAAGCACGCTCATGACACCGGAGACGCTGGTGCTTCAAGTATAGACCCTCTGCTCTGATATAAAAACAGACATCCTTTCGTGGTGTCTGGAGATATTACACAAAGTACGATCCAAGCGCGCGGTGCCAGTGTTGGAGAACCCTGCATGTTACAGACAAGGACGATGCAGCGAGCGGTCAAGCGGACTCTGCGAGCGGCGACGAGGAGCGGGAGGAAGCGGACAGCGACATGGAGATCATCCTCGCGGAGGAGCAGACAAACGGGCTGGACACGAGTAAGCCCGTCAGCATGGCCGACTTGTTCGCGTGCCGCGAGCAGCTTCTGCAGAAGTACAAGTTCCGTATCGGAGTGCTGTCCAGCGGGCTTCTCGAGAACCCGGAGATTAAGGTCAGGACACGCTTTTGTCCTTGTGCTGTGCAACTTTACCGCTTAAAAATCTACCAAGGCCTAAGAAAATTTAACATTAAACTTTATTTTTATTGTACAAATTAAACAGTAAATAAAATTTGCATTTGTTGTATTTATGACATGTATCAAATGTCACCTGATTTGATACTGTGTTTGTCACTCTGAAGGACCCTATACCTGTAGAACTAATGTTCTTGTAAATGGATCAATGCATGTAATTGCAAAAAAAAAACATAGTTACTGCTCTTTCTAATGCTGTTTATGGTTTGAATTTTTGTCATCTTTTGTAGATGTGCATCTGTGTACAGTATTTAGAGTTCAGTTGTTATTAATTGTGTGTGTTGTTTAGAAAGTATATTGACACGTGACACGTACTGGCATAATATTTATTCACGACACCGCCTCATCTACACGTGATGTCACGTCACCCCAAGCAGGGTTTGTACCCAGGACTGCTTGCTTCCAGAGCTGACCGAAGCCATCTATGCAATTATGTCAGACATCATGTGCCTTTTTTAATCACCCCCGCGTGCAACAGAAGCCGGCAACGAAGCCCAGCGCTGCCCCTAAGCGGGCGGCCGAGACGCAACCCATACTCGAGGAAATCCACCACTTCCAGCCTCCCCCGAGAGAATGTGACTAGCTGCTAAGGGAGGAGCTCATGTCCGAAGATACCCGACCAGCTGAAGGGAGCCGAAGGAACCTCGCCGGCCGACTATATGTGTCTGCGCTTAGTCCCAGAATGTCAGTTGTATACTCTGCAACTCGCTCCATGCTGGAGACTTCTACCTACTGCTTTCTTCACGAGAGAACAGTCAGCCTTCCAGAAATCTTCTAGGCCTACAGCTAGCAACCCCCAAACAAGTTTTCGCTCCTTTACACTCACTCCCACTTTGATAGTGAACCCTGAGTATCTTCTGGACAACAGTGTAGAATAGCTTGGGTCAGTTTGTCTTAGCCACCTCGTGTATTTTTGTATTCTTGTTAGTTTTGCCCCAGGTCCCCTTCACCTAGTTTAACGTAGTCTACTTCCACCAGTTTCAGTACAATTGATAGATTGGAGATAATACAGCCACCGTGTATATTCCTCTGGGGAATAAACACATTCTTACCAAACCCCATGTGCTTATTCTAGGGTGATTATGACTTCAGACCTCGTAGACGTCGAACCCACAAAGGAAAATCAGGAGACAACGTCGTGAAACCCTCTTGGCCAAAACTAGTGTAGGACTGCTGGCTACTCTTAATCTGGGACACGTACGTCACCAAACATAACCCACTCTACGGCCACCCGTACCTTGAACCAAGTACTCCGGTACTTGGAACATTTTAAGGTAGAGCCACAACCACTAGGAACACACGATGAAGCGGTTAGACATCCAGATCAGCTAACCCACTCCATCCACCACGTTGAACTTCGCTGGTTTGAGTGACAGGACTAATTCTGGTTGGCCTAACCTCTTCTGGTTACACTATAGCCAGGGAACTCATTTCCTGCTCCTCCGTGATGTGGTAGACCTTAGTACCTTCCCATATGCCCTTCACCTGTAGAAGCGGTGCAAGGCGGAGAGTTAAGAAGGCAGCTACTGCCTCCAAACCTAGTCAGTTGCGCTGGGATTGAGCTCAAGCTGCCCGACAACTGGCGAGGCCTCAGTTACCAGTCCCCCCTAGTTCCCTTTTCCAACTGCCCAGAATATCGCCGGAGATTCCCACCCGCTCGTAGTTCGTCTACGACTGGGACTACCAGTGCACTTGGGTATTGCCTGCCCATACTTCCGGCCTGCGATGTCCAGCAGCCCGCCGCCGGAGCCGACCAATCCAGCCAGCATCCGCCGAGCCAGGATCTACCCCCGGTGAAGCCCACTGCAGGTAATAGAGTGCCCTTGTCAAAGCCTACCGTGCGTAGAGCCGTCATCGCCACACCTGACTTCATGCCGAGTCGAAGGGCTACACGCCCCACCCTATACCGCAGCAGGGTTGCCACCAGTCGACAGATCATCCAAACTCCCTCTCAGTGAGTTATAGCCAGTGTGTCTGTCCAGCACCAAAGAAACCTGTGTCTGATGGTGACGTCACTGCCATTTCTAACCAGACGTCACACGTCAATATGCTGTAATTGCACTATCGAATTATGCAGTTGAGAGGATCTGTTGGAATCCGGTAGTAGTCCTAAGTTCACTACTTTGTGTTTTTAGTAGAAAATTGTGCATTACTTATTGCTATTTGATAGCAGCAAACACATTTGAAACAGCCGCATGTTTCTTTCTTAATTGTTCCCCTTAAGTAGTGATTCTTGCCCTTTTCTCACACTACTACATTCTTATCCTATTTCCCCTAATCACTGGTATCATGTCATGCTTCGTGAGATCTTCATCCCCATTTTTGTGTGTTTCTGTCATGTATCTTGTCCACTATCCATGTTACCACACACTGTATTGCTATAAGTATGTTAAGTACACTTCAGAAAATTATTTTCTTTCACGTCCTTACATGTCGTTGAGTAAATACGAATTGCAATGTTCGTATGTAAACATACAGTATGTTTGGTGTAAGCCTGTTTGCAGCTCCTGTTGCGATGTGTTCGCAGGTTAAGAACTTCAAAATCCTTTTGGAAATGCTGGACGAGAGGACGCCGGGGTTGAGGCTGACTGTCCGCAAGTTGGCAGCAGTGTCCCTGCTGGAAGTGTTCAAGGACATCATCCCGTCCTACCAGATCAAGCACCACGAGCAGAACGTGAGATGTGCGTAACTTAACGTGACCTTGATTGGTGCAGTAAAATGTGACAAACCTTGCACAACTGACCTCGGTGCTGGCCGAGAGAGAACTGAGGCTACAGTAACGGTTGACATTGATAGTAGCTGTGTGAAACCAGGGGATTTTATCTTAAATTTATGTTACGTTCCTGCAAACAATATATAGTGGTTAGGTTCCTAGATGCCACAAAATATGCATGTGCGTATCAAGAATTTTAAAACGTACAGTAGAACTCTTTTACAAAGTTTCTGAAGGTAGTGAAAAATGTAGGCATCTTAATCAGGAAAACTTCTTCATAAGAGAGTATCTATAGACCAGATGCAAAATTATTATGTAAACATATTAAGTAGAAAAACTTTTTAAAAGAGAACTTCTTAAAAGAATTTTACTGCACTGAGTTCCATACATTTTGTTTGTGTGCATGGAAGATTTTTCAGGTGCAAGTTGTTGCAAAGGAAGAAATAAATGAGAAATGTTTTCATTGCGTGATTTATATTTTTTTAGTTTCTAATAAAAAAAAACGTTTTGTTATAATTTGTTCAGGTTTAACATTGTTACATTTTGTTCAGTTCAATGTTTTCTACTGTGGTATACATGTGATAAAAATTTTATAATAGGTATTAGCGAGATGATTTACGGTAATATTAAATTATTGGCAGCACTATACGTACAAGATGATGTGATAAACAGCAGTAAAACTAAAATAACACAGTCAATATCCTTAACACACACCATAACACAACATATTAAGTTAAATTACAAAATGAAATTGAATTTAGCAGAAATACATTACAATGGAACCCTTATATTACACCCCCTGATTTTAAACCTTCCTGCATTTTGCAACATTTTTCCCCAGTCCCTTGAAAAGTGTAAAATAGCGGTTTCACTGTATTTTACTATTTTACATGGTTTTAGCAATTTTAATTCAAAATCTAGGACCTGTTTGTACTATTAAATGTAATGTAAATTATTGTCTGTTTGTGTAATACGCTTGTTGCTATTTGTCCTTATTCAAAAAAGTATTTTCTCAAGAGCTCTTTTTATTTTACTGTTATCAGAATTTGCTAAATTTTATTCATTATGTATATGTAAGTAAACTTTATGTTTAAAAATTCAAATTGTTTTTAAAAACATTTTAGAATAAAAGTTTTAAAAATAGTAAATTATTAAAATGTTACTCCCTTGTAACATGCTTGTGTTGCATATTAAATTAAAGCTCTTAAAAATAACGTCAGTGTTGTAAACAAGCATTAAAATTTAGAATATTTTTGTCTAACCAAATTATTTTTATTGTTCCTGCAGTGAAAAAGACGACATTGCAACTTCGGAACTTCGAAAAAGAACTTTTGCGATCTTACAAAGTGTATCTTCAAAAGTTGGAAAAAATGTTGTCGCTTCTGCGGAGAAAACGTGGAGACAGTAGAAAAATTACAGAGGTGAGTCGTGTGAATGAAGTTTTAGCTAAACAGGAAATCGCCTTCGTGCAGTTTGTAATTTCAAGGCTTAAAACCAAAGCTTAGGTAGAATTTTTAGTATTCAAGTTTGTGTGTCAGTAGTTTTCTGGATAGCTTCAGTAGTTATTTTGTTGATTATTTTATTTCCGCCCGCCTGAAAGAAGTCTATGTATTTTAGAAGCTTTCGTACTGGAGACTTGTGTTGTGGGACTTGCAAATTATATTTCACAAGTATCGAACAGGAAGGGAAAAAATTAAAGTCAGTCACACTATGCACGTAATATTTTCAGCTGATTATGGTCGGGAGAAATAGGATCATTTCAAAGGAGTACAGAACAGTCGTTCTCTGGTTGTGTGTGGAGATGGCACATCTTATATTTATTGAAAATATATTCTGGCTTTGTTTGGAACACTCTTAAACTGTTTGTGTAGTCAGCGCTGCATCACAGGAATCTTAACAACATTTTTTCACCTAACCCTAGTTTTAATTTTAGATAGTAGAGCTGCGTTCGGGACATGTCCACTCTTTACAAAGGATGGAAACATTCTGACAAAATGTTTGGCAATTTGCAGGGCACCGTGTTTAACGGCAGTTCAAGCTGACAGTTCAAAAACCTTTTGCTGGCCTAATAAACCTCCTGAAGACTTCGAAAATAATCAAATACGAAACAATACATTTTATTATACAAATATTTTTTTCTCGTATACATTTAATATAAGGTGACTAAAACTCAACTCGTCACAAACAATATTTAAACAGACAACTGAGCAAAATTTACAGATAAAATAAATGAGATAATTAAGTTGGAGGGTAAAAATACTTAAAAAAAGAAAATAATTCTTAGGTTTAATTTTATTATTTTATAACATTCTTTTAAATCAAAATAAAATACCATTCATCTTGACGATGACTCACTAACATAATGCAGAATAGGCCTAAGTATAGCATTTTCGGTTTGAACTTTATAATTAAACAGTTTATGAAAATTAATAGAATGATGCATTTTAGGTGTTGCAATAGTTTTCGGAAATCATTCTAAATAAATGCTCGGATGGTTCCTTAGTACAAGCCATTGCCATTTTCTTCCTGTTCCTGAATGCTAGAATCACTCTTGCCATTTCTTATGACCTCTGCTAGCAGAAAGACATTAAGCCATATTTTTAAAAAAATAATGCGTGCATGTATACAAATATTATTCTAGAATGTTTTTGTTCGTAGCATTTTGTGCATGTGTGGGTGTGTGTGTGTGAGAGAGCAGCAGGAGCGTCAGCTGAGCGAGCTAGCGGTCGACTGGCTGTGCGAGCTGTTGATCACCCACCCGTACTTCAACTTCTCCAAGAACCTGACCCAGTTGCTAGTGCCGTTCCTCAACCACCGGCTGCCGTCCGTCCGGCTCTCCTGCGCCAAGTGCTTCAAAACTGTCTTCAAGCAAGACAAGCGTGGCCAGATCACGCTCGATGTAAGTACCACATATCGCTTCTCTTGCATTTACACATATCATAACGATCACTTCATAGCTGGCCCAGAACTAGAAATTATGTCTCTTCTCCTGTCTTAGTTTCACTGTACTGTAAGCATTTACTTTTCAGTAGTTAGAATCAATTTGTTACCTTTTGTAAATGTATTGCTAATGTTGGCATAATAACCACTTCACATGAGTGGTTAACGTGCAGTGTGGGGCAGCGGTGGCGTAGTGGCCAGGACGCTCGCCTCCCACCACGGCGATCCGGGTTCNGCATGTGGGAATCGTGCTGGACGATGCCGCTTGCCGGCGGGTTTTCTCGGGATACTCCCGTTTCCCCCGCCCTTGCATTCCAGCGCTGCTCCATTCTAGGGTTTTCATTTCTGTCACGCCCGGGGATGACGGTCACCTACGGGTCCCAGCTGGAAAGACCGTCACTCGAAGGGTGTTGCCTTGCCCTGGATGCACTCCCCACACGCCATTATTATTATTA
>NQII01008439.1:16494-46250 GCA_002778355.1 Clitarchus hookeri | reverse complement strand
TGCGCTCCCCACACGCCATTATTATTAACGTGCAGTGTGAAGATTTTGCTATATATGATTACACAAAACGTTTATGTTTCTTATTTTTATTTGATAATCAAAATCAAAAATTAACAGAAATTGGTTCTTATTCAAAAAAAAAGGGAGAGAGAGATTTGGTGTGAGAAATAAAAACCTAAATGTGGGAACATATGTTTAGTAAAATTCTGCTTGCAAGTTGTAATAGAAAACGATTACCAACAATAATCATAAATCAGTTTCGGGAGGAAAAATGTCATCTATGTCATCAGAAAGTAAAAATAATATATATAATTTACATAACTATTAATAAAATCAAAATTTAATATGATACAGCTGCATGATGTTTATCATCACATAAGGTGTTATGACGGACACTGACTTCATCACATTTTATTCCGGAGGACCACATGCGTTACCAGTTCACCGTCTTGTTAGACTGACTAATATACTGTACTCGGTCGCGGTAACTACACGAGTCAAGTTCAATTACAGCACAACATTAAAAAAACCAGAGTTTTATAAGTCGTAAACGTAAGGATAATTATTGATGCTACGTAAGTTTTTCTCATCTTTTTGTGCGAGGCTAGCATGAGACAACATTTGAACCTCCTCAAACTGATGAGTGAACTTTACAAGTGATGTAGAATCAGCCAGAACCATTTATTGCACTGCAACAAGGAAATGGGTGGAGGTATTAATGCAGACCCCACCCCGAAGAGTCTGCCAGTGCCAAAAGCTTGTGTGTTGGTCCTTGTGCGTGCGAGCGTGCGTGGGAGCACCTTATGCGTAGCCACAGTGTGCTAGGCATTATGTTTGTTTCGTCTTTGTGTACTTAAAAAGTACGTGCTTTGTACCGTTATTAGTTTGAATGAGAAAGTAACGATTGGGGTGTCTGTTCAGGTATATTTTCATTTGCAATTGCATGTCCCATGCTGTACTGGCTATAACTATATTTGCATTGACCACGACCTAAACTTCCCTTATATTCCCTGCACTGACCATAAGACATTCCCCTGCATTGACCATATATCCCCCAGCGCTGATTATCTCTTCCCCTGCATTGGACACAGCGTAAATCCCATTGGCCTTAGCTGACCGTGCATTAATTCTTCCTCACTCTGCATAGACTCTAACTCCCACTTCTTTGACGTCAGCTTTACTTGCATTAACTCTAACTTTGCCTGCATTTCTGCCGTCTTTCCCCCACATCGACCGTAGGGTTCCCGGGTACTGTAATGTTCCGTCTTATTTACTACCGTCTTTATAATAATGCAGCCGCACAGTTGGGCGCCATGTTGTAATGTTGCGGAAGTATTACCCTGCCGAATGTTTACGTTGCCACGGCTAGCTCATAGGTAGAATACGAGACGCTCAGTACCAGGTGACGCAGATTAATTAAAAAGAAGTTCCAGATTAGTTTGCTTTATACTTTATTTATCATTGAAGNTGCGCTCCCCACACGCCATTATTATTAACGTGCAGTGTGAAGATTTTGCTATATATGATTACACAAAACGTTTATGTTTCTTATTTTTATTTGATAATCAAAATCAAAAATTAACAGAAATTGGTTCTTATTCAAAAAAAAAGGGAGAGAGAGATTTGGTGTGAGAAATAAAAACCTAAATGTGGGAACATATGTTTAGTAAAATTCTGCTTGCAAGTTGTAATAGAAAACGATTACCAACAATAATCATAAATCAGTTTCGGGAGGAAAAATGTCATCTATGTCATCAGAAAGTAAAAATAATATATATAATTTACATAACTATTAATAAAATCAAAATTTAATATGATACAGCTGCATGATGTTNAAAGTAAAAATAATATATATAATTTACATAACTATTAATAAAATCAAAATTTAATATGATACAGCTGCATGATGTTCATCATCACATAAGGTCGGACACTGACTTCATCGCATTTTATTCCGGAGGACCACATGCGTTACCAGTTCACCGTCTTGTTAGACTGACTAATACACTGTACTCGGTCGCGGTAACTACACGAGTCAAGTTCAATTACAGCACAACATTAAAAAAACCAGAGTTTTATAAGTCGTAAACGTAAGGATAATTATTGATGCTACGTAAGTTTTTCTCATCTTTTTGTGCGAGGCTAGCATGAGACAACATTTGAACCTCCTCAAACTGATGAGTGAACTTTACAAGTGATGTAGAATCAGCCAGAACCATTTATTGCACTGCAACAAGGAAATGGGTGGAGGTATTAATGCAGACCCCACCCCGAAGAGTCTGCCAGTGCCAAAAGCTTGTGTGTTGGTCCTTGTGCGTGCGTGCGTGCGTGGGAGCACCTTATGCGTAGCCACAGTGTGCTAGGCATTATGTTTGTTTCGTCTTTGTGTACTTAAAAAGTACGTGCTTTGTACCGTTATTAGTTTGAATGAGAAAGTAACGATTGGGGTGTCTGTTCAGGTATATTTTCATTTGCAATTGCATGTCCCATGCTGTACTGGCTATAACTATATTTGCATTGACCACGACCTAAACTTCCCTTATATTCCCTGCACTGACCATAAGACATTCCCCTGCATTGACCATATATCCCCCAGCGCTGATTATCTCTTCCTCTGCATTGGACACAGCGTAAATCCCATTGGCCTTAGCCGACCGTCCATTAATTCTTCCTTACTCTGCATAGACTCTAACTCCCACTTCTTTGACGTCAGCTGTACTTGCATTAACTCTAACTTTGCCTGCATTTCTGCCGTCTTTCCCCCACATCGACCGTAGGGTTCCCGGGTACTGTAATGTTCCGTCTTATTTACTACCGTCTTTATAATAATGCAGCCGCACAGTTGGGCGCCATGTTGTAATGTTGCGGAAGTATTACCCTGCCGAATGTTTACGTTGCCACGGCTTGCTCATAGGTAGAATACGAGACACTCAGTACCAGGTGACGACGATTAATTAAAAACAAGAAGTTCCAGATTAGTTTGCTTTATACTTTATTTATCATTGAAGTTTCACAGTTCACAGACGACTTTCCAGTTTACAGAGTACGAACTTTCACAATCAGTTATACCAGTGCAGAAAACAGCGCCACAGTAGTTTACGGTTTATTAATGTCTCAAACTTACATCGCACGACTAAGTTACTGAGGCAGGAGGGATGTTCGTTCCCTCCTGGCACCCTAACAACCCACGCCCTTTCGGACTGGTGCGTCTTCTCATGCCCGACGCGTCTTCTTCGACGGTTGGTGACTTTCTTTCTAGGCGATAGGCACCACCAGTATATATTAGGCAGGCCTCACACTTTCGAAACTAGACGGTAAACGGACACCTGTTACAACGTAAACAGCAGATGTCCACACGTCTGCTCGACAAACAAACACTGGAAACGAACCACCGCGGCTTTAACTTGAAACCTGACAAAATATTATGAAGCTTTCCAAAGCTAAATACACACGAAAGAATTTTACACCCGTGTCCCGAAAAATTAAGCATACTGCAAAAATTAAGCATACTGCGTCATTACAGTACTCGTATCATCCGTAAAGTTTAAAATAATCTTGCTATAAATGTCACAACAAATCTTGTTGACTTATTTTTCTCCATAAATAAATGGGCATAGTAATAAGCAATATGTATTAAATGTAAAATTAATAATAGTGAGTATTTGATGATCGGTTTAATTTTTCTGTAGTCTTAATTTTTTTTTTTTTTTTTTTGTGCCCTTGTTAAAACAGGAAATATATTTTTATTTCTTCTGCTGTGAATTTACAGATAATACAAAAATAATTAAGTAGACAATTTTCTATTATAATTTTATNCCGTGTCCCGAAAAATTAAGCATACTGCAAAAATTAAGCATACTGCGTCATTACAGTACTCGTATCATCCGTAAAGATTAAAATAATCTTGCTATAAATATCACAACAAATCTTGTTGACTTATTTTTCTCCATAAATAAATGGGCATAGTAATAAGCAATATGTATTAAATCATTTTAATTATTATCACTCATAAACTACTAGCCTTTAATTTTTCTGTAGTCTTAATTTTTTTTTTTTTTTTTTTATAGAATGTTTTGTGTGCCCTTGTTAAAACAGGAAATATATTTTTATTTCTTCTGCTGTGAATTTACAGATAATACAAAAATAATTAAGTAGACAATTTTCTATTATAATTTTATTCCTATTTCCTGTATAGTGTAGCACCCAGTCTTGAACCGTCCCTGATATGTGTCAACAGAACCTTAATTGTCCGAATGTTACCACATCGATGTGCACGTGTTGCTGTGATTAAGTCTGAAGATATATAGTTTAGTATTATTTTATATTATTTATATAGAAATTTTAAATATTTTTTACGACATAGTTTTTTGGTAGAAGTACCAACATCTCAAATAAATAATTTTTTATATTATAAACATATATTATGTTATATTGTAATTATGGAATTTAAGAGATCCACACTTAAAAATGTTTAACCATATCTCTACTGATTAATTATTAATGCAGACTTTATCATACATGTTTAGCGTCCAGGCATCACAAAATATTTGTGTTTAACTTGTGTATGATAGTGCATCGTGTACGAACTCAGTTGACGGCATTCCTATTGGTGCAGATTGTTCGGCGCATCAACCACTTGGTCAAGTCTCGTTCGCATGTGGTGCATGCGGAGGTGTTGAGCGTGCTGCTGGTTCTCAGGATAAAGGATGTAAACTTAGATAAGGAAAAAGAGGATGAGATCAAGCAGAAGAAGTTCATGACGAGGAAACAGAAGCTGCTACATATGTCGAAGAAAGAGCGAAAGGTAGGTATTGAAAAAACATTACTTTGTTAGTGACCTAATTACAAAATTAACACGGACTGTTAAAAGCGCTATTGAATCAAGTACAAGTATTTGTTTTTTCGTTAAGGGTTTAAATGATATAGGTACTGTAAGTTTTTATAATGTAGGTTACCATTAATTGTTGATCAGAACAGTAAATTAAAATTTAAAAAATTGTGAGCGCCAGTTCTCTTTGGCTTGTTTTCAATGATGCTCCACACAAATCTCTTTTAGTCTGCCTATAACCTGCTGTTCTCTTTCNAGTTCTCTTTGGCTTGTTTTCAATGATGCTCCACACAAATCTCTTTTAGTCTGCCTATAACCTGCTGTTCTCTTTCGCTCTCATTGCCCGTGTTTCACAATCATGTGTCGACATTGATGTGTAGTACGAATGAAGGGTGGCTTTCTTATATTTTAAGGATACTTTGTTCAAGTTTTTCTTGAAAATTAGAGATCCTATGTTATTTGTGTGTTGTTCCATAACTTTTTTCTTGCCTGATGATGGGCTTATGTTCTTTTTGCCATGCCTGTTTATTTTGATATGTTGGTGCACTTGTTTCTTATCAAATCATCTGCACCAAGACTTACAGTATCTTGAAATAACGTGATCATTTTCTGCTGTCTTAAATTTTTATTTATTTTAAGACCTCACGCGTAGAAAGTAGGAACAGATGATTTGCTGCATTGTGCTTCCTATGATTCTCTCCTTAACTTAAAAACTTTCAGTAGNAGTTCTCTTTGGCTTGTTTTCAATGATGCTCCACACAAATCTCTTTTAGTCTGCCTATAACCTGCTGTTCTCTTTCTCTCTCATTGCCCGTGTTTCACAATCATGTGTCGACATTGATGTGCAGTACGAATGAAGGGTGGCTTTCTTATATTTTAAGGATACTTTGTTCAAGTTTTTCTTGAAAATTAGAGATCCTATGTTATTTGTGTGTTGTTCCATAACTTTTTTCTTGCCTGATGATGGGCTTATATTCTTTTTGCCATGCCTGTTTATTTTGATATGTTGGTGCACTTGTTTCTTATCAAATCATCTGCACCAAGACTTACAGTATCTTGAAATAACGTGATCATTTTCTGCTGTCTTAAATTTTTATTTATTTTAAGACCTCACGTGTAGAAAGTAGGAACAGATGATTTGCTGCATTGTGCTTCCTATGATTCTCTCCTTAACTTAAAAACTTTCAGTAGAGTGTCAGTGCTAGCTGCTGTTAACAAGTGTTGGCTTTCACGTTTTACCTGTAGGGTATCAGCTACCTGCCTCTCTCCTGTTGATCCCAGTTCATCAGATCACCTTTACTCATGTAACAAAGTGAAAGTTGTTGAACATACATGCAGGTTTAAATGGTACTACAGTATTAATTTGAAAATAAACGTGTGAGAACGAAGCACAGTAATAACCTCTTTTTTTATGCATTATTCCACCGTACTTTACTGTGTTCTCGTCATATAATGAAAACCTGCATAACTTTACGCACACAGAATTTTTAATCTCTGGTTTTTTGGTTGCAATTATTTGCGGGTAATAAGGGTTCCTCTTTTTAACTCGGTTTACTCACCATCAGGGCAGGATGTGGAATGGTGATAGTTATTTATAAATTCCAGTTGATATGCTGGTAAACATGCCAATTGTAAGGGGCTGTGGTGGTTAATGGTCAGACTACCGGCCTCCCACCAAGGAAATACGGGTTCGATTCCTGGTAGGGTCACCCAGATTATCACATTTTGGAAATAACGAAACCTCTAAACTCCACTAATCGTAGTTACATATTAGTTACGGTTGCAAGTAGGCTGCTGCGCTACCAAAAATATATAAAAGGACAGGAATTCAAGTATTCAAAATCTAGTACTTGTTGACAGGCGCGCACACAACTCCTTGTAATCCACCGGTGATGACTGCAGTAATGCTCCATGCTGCCAGTATCTTCAGTATGATATGCAAATGTTATCTGGAGTCATCTTTCTACGACAATCAATACCTTAAGGATCTGACCAATATGAGATAGACGTATTTACAAAATAATTTTTTTCAACCAATACACAATGCAAGCACGGGGTACGAGGCGATTTATTCTCCCTTTATTGTAAGTGAAGAGATTTGGGCGGCTTTTAACAGCGAGGTCTTGAGAGCCGATGAGGGTTATTCAGGTGAGTATGGAGCAGCGGGGGAAGCATTTTCCACGTGGTTGCGCGATTGTGACGTTGACGAGTACTTTAATTTGTGTCCTATGTATTTTTAATGGTAGTTACAGTGATTGGTGTGCGTTGCGTAGAGGAGCAAGCGGCTGGAGGAACTGGAAAGGGAGTTGCTGGAGACGAAGGCGGAGGAGAACAAGCAGTCCAAGCAGGGGAACCTCACCGAGGTCACCAAGCTCGTCTTCACCATATACTTCCGCGTCCTCAAGACCGCCCCCACCTCCAAGATACTCAGCGTCACCCTGGAAGGCCTGGCCAAGTACGTCCGCGCAGCGACTCGCTCTCCGCGGTAGCGGACGAACGTTTCGAACAATCTCGGTTGTGAACTGCGAGCAGCTGCACCGTTCCGTTTAAAGGGTTCCGCCTGCCTGAAGCAATTTTGCGCATTCAGAGCTTCGAAATGCGTGCGTGAGTTCTTCACAGGCTCTCGCTCACCGACCACTTACCTCATTGCCTCTATGCGCGAGGTGTTCAACTGGTATGCAGCCTTTCGTTTGTCAACTCGCCTGAAGGTGGCTTTAAGTGGTGACCCTACATTTTTATGGCACGTGAATAAAGATTAACAGGTGGTGTGTGTCTGAAGACAACTAATTTCAAATTTCAAGTTCTCATTTCAACTTCAAGAATTATTTTTCTGGACGTGAAAATGTCTAAATGAGGTTTTTTTCGGGATCAGTTTTAGCTGTTCTATTTGCTGTACAGAAAATTTAGAATCGCCTTTAAACACGCACCATACTTTTATCTTTATTATCAAACCATAAAACTATATGGTTGCACTTAAAGTTATGTTCAGGCAAATCACCTATGGAAAGACTGCACGCCAGTTGAACGCTTTGCACGTAGAGTTGATGAGATAAGTGGTGAGTGAGCAAGTGTCTGCCAAAGAGATCATTCATTTTGAGTCCTTGAACATGCAAAACACCTGCAGGCAGGTAGAACCCTTAATTACCTTCACCATTTTTGCTTCCCTAAATTTAGCTATATGGGGTTTGCAATAAACTGTAAAAATTTATATAAAAAAATATAAAACTAAAACTTTTAAGATCACTGATGTACTTATTTGGGAAACATTAAAAGTACAAGAAATAGCAGATAGTTTTTTTTTTACATGACGTTACATATTTCTGAGTGCATTTTACTGCATCTGCAGATAGCATTTAGTTTAAAGGCTGTTCCCAATAAAGTGAGCACTTTTAAAATCAACCTTAGGAAAAAGTCACTGTTCCCACCTGCAAATATTTTAAAAGGTGCATTGAGTGGCATGCATCCAGTAAATATTTTGGTAATGATGGAGGAAAAGTTGTTTAATATTTAAATGTCAAATAAAAAGTTTTGCGTGGCCATTTGTGGTAACTTAAATTATTTCTTTCGCTTCCTTTTTTTTTTTGTAATGCATCAAAGTGTAAAAATGAGCAGGTTTGTGAAATATTTACTTGTCTAATAATTACACATTTTCACTTGACAGACGCATGATTAAAGTCATGAGGCCCATGGCGATGTTAATTTTACAAATGCCAGAAGANTAATGAGGCCCATGGCGATGTTAATTTTACAAATGCCAGAAGAATACATAACGTGCATACAATTAGATCTTGAGCAGGGCTTTCAAAAGTGCTCAATTGACTGTGTGGACAACCTATGCTAATGTGACATTGTTTCAGTATTTTCAGTTCGATGGGCAGAGCATTCCAATGGCTGTATGAAAGGTAGCTGAGTGATTTCGAGTAGTTGGAACCCTGATGTCTGGAACNGTGGGCAGAGCATTCCAATGGCTGTATGAAAGGTAGCTGAGTGATTTCGAGTAGTTGGAACCCTGATGTCTGGAACTGGGATGTTGCAGGTTCGCACACTGCATAAACCTGGACTTCTACCACGACCTGGTGGGGGTGCTGAACGAGCTGCTGGAGATCGGGAACCTCAGCTACCGCGAGCAGCTCCACTGCGTGCAGACGGTGTTCGTCATCCTGTCGGGCCAGGGAGACGTCCTCAACATCGACCCCCTGCGCTTCTACACCCACCTCTACAGGAACCTGCTGAGTGTGCACGCCGGTACGGTTCCTGTTCGCACCGCACTTACGGTCCATTCACGGTTACTTCCAACTTTTCTGATGCCCTGCTAAAGTTCTACTTTCAGGATATTCCTCCGCCTCATGCAAACAAACCTTGGCAGAGTCTGGAAAATTACACCAAAGGGACGATGCACCGAATTAGTGTTGCACTCAGTGTAATAATATTTTGCATAAGAGCTGTTTCTTACTAGGCATTACCAACACACCCTATTTTTCCCCCTGTTTTTAATTCATATTAAATATAAATGAAATATGGAAATTTATAGGAAAAAATATAAGCGAAAGTTTAATTGAACAAAAATTAAGGTACTTTTATTCTAACACAAGTATTAAACACATATGATACATGACATATTTAGGAAACAGCCAAGCAAGTCGTGCGTGAGGTGTTTTTTCAAAGGTTTCCTTCAAAAAGTGTGAAGAAACTGCGAACAGACTATACCATGTTTTTGAGTGTATAGGCCACATCATAGGTTTTCAATGGAAAAATATGTACAATTGATATCTTAAGTACGGTAGAAACTTGTTACAACATTTCTCAAGGGCTCCAAGAAATGTCGGCTTTATATAAGGGACTAAGAGAAGGCAGCTTATTAAGCAGGAAAATGTTATAACAGGGTTCCGCTGTATAGGCTGCATGCTTAGCTTAAGTATTCCCATACGGGCCACTGCGGTGTATGTATAGCCTTCCTGTCGTCATCGCTTCACTTAGACGTGTTGCTAACATGATTTTTGAAGCATGCTGTTGTGCAATAACATACCTATGTCAGTAGTGATCGCTACAGTGTGAGTTTAAACCCAAAATGGGAAAGAGTAGANCTGTTGTGCAATAACATACCTATGTCAGTAGTGATCGCTACAGTGTGAGTTTAAACCCAAAATGGGAAAGAGTAGAGCTAGGTACAGAGCGAATTTCAGGTTAAATTTGTGCAGCATGCACAAGAGCGTGGGAAAAGAGCAGATGGCAAAAAAGTTGTGAGATGGTGTCGAGAGGAAGACAAACTACAAACAACTCGTGAAGTACCCACAGGTCGAAGAATGGTTGTATCAGTCTGTTTTGAATGCCAGGCGTAATGTCTTTGCTAACTGANCTGTTGTGCAATAACATACCTATGTCAGTAGTGATCGCTACAGTGTGAGTTTAAACCCAAAATGGGAAAGAGTAGATCTAGGTACAGAGCGAATTTCAGGTTAAATTTGTGCAGCATGCACAAGAGTGTGGGAAAAGAGCAGATGGGAGAAAAGTTGGGAGATGGTGTCGAGAGGAAGACAAACTACAAACAACTTGTGAAGTACCCACAGGTCGAAGAATGGTTGTATCAGTCTGTTTTGAATGCCAGGCGTAATGTCTTTGCTAACTGAATTGCTTCTCGGGCGTCTTGTGGACGTGATGTTTGGAATTTGCGCATGAACTCGAGCAAAGATCTCGCGTCATCTGGCAACCTCTTACGAAAAAGAAGAGCATGGAAAGGAAAAGAAGGGAGAGGGGAGTTTGAACATGTTTTGGGATAAAGAATTTATTCTTGTGAATATCTCGTTATATCCTGTTCATGGTTAAGTNCTCGGGCGTCTTGTGGACGTGATGTTTGGAATTTGCGCATGAACTCGAGCAAAGATCTCGCGTCATCTGGCAACCTCCTACGAAAAAGAAGAGCATGGAAAGGAAAAGAAGGGAGAGGGGAGTTTGAACATGTTTTGGGATAAAGAATTTATTCTTGTGAATATCTCGTTGTAGCCTGTTCATGGTTAAGGGAGTACTTTTGAGGCCCTAGTTACTGTTTTCTTTCAGCCATATTTTATCCTTTAACCTCCTTTTTAATTAAATATTGCCGTGTAGGTGATAAACACAGTGTGCATATTCCACCGCACTCGGAAGTTAACGTCTAAGGCTAAAATAAAATGCATTTATTGACTATTATACCAAATAAGAGGGCTTTCAAAAGTGCTCACTTTACCGTGAATAGTCTTATAGTAAGCTGCATCCCTTGTTTTGTACTTTTTTTTTTGTAAACATGCTTGGCTTATACATTCAGAAATATGTTATTGTGGGATGTTGGAGCCGCAACGCAAGTGAGGCGACAGGTAGGAGGTCTTAGTGTGTGGTTCGTACACAGGTGAGAATCACTCGGATGCCATGATCATCCTGCAAACGGTAGACATGGTGCTGGTGAAGAGGAGGAAGAAGATATCGCAGCAGAGGTTGCTGGCCTTCACCAAGCGTCTCTGCACCCTTGCCACGCAGCTGTTGCACAATGGCGCGCTCGGCTGCCTCTGCTTAGTCAAGAACACCCTGCAGGTAACTGGCCGCCCACGTTCACTTCCAGAACACTAAGTAAGCTGTAGGATGTGCATGCAACATTCCTGATAGAAGTAACAAAGCAGGACTATTCTGATAGTTTTACCTGTCGGCCAATTAAGTGGGTGAAGAGATTTGGGCGGCTCTTAACAGCGAGGTCTGGAGAGCGGATGGGGGTGATTGAGGTTAGTATGGAGCAGCACCGGAATGGAAGGGAGGGGGAAATGGTATATCCCAGAGAAAATCCGTCGAGCAGCAGCATTGTCCGGCATGAATCCCACATACGAAACTCCGGGAGTGACAAGGCCAGGGATTGAACCCGGTTCGCTTTGGTGGGAGGCGAGCAGCCACAACTCAGCCACTGTGGCCCCTTGGACCACTTAAGTAATAATTTCACTGCTTAATGGACCACGCTCACTTTTTACAAAGTTGCGGCTCCTTTATACACAATCAGTTTTATTTATGTGGAAATGTTGATGCCTTAATACACCCAGCGTGGTGACAATGAAGATGTACAGGCCCAGTATCTCTCTAGAGACCAGGGAAACGGGGTCTCCTTAATGAGTTTTATTGCCTTATTACTTTCGGGGTCCTGAGGTCCAGGCTGGCAGCTCGATTACCTTCCAGACCGAGGACGGTGGAGCCGGGCGGAGGGCTGTCCTTGAATGGGTCCTGGCAGGGACAATATTTGAGGTAGCAACCGTGAGTGGTGTTGAATGAAAGCTGCCGGGCTACTGGCGCGCCCATAGGCCGTGTAACTGCGGGTAAAGCCCGTTTTGAGGGTGTGACGGGAAGAGGCGATTTAGGTATGCTGTACCAGGTGTCTCTTGATGTTGGTACTGCAGGTACTGAATTCCAGCTGCCCGGGACGCACGTGGCCCGTTGCAAAATGGCGGCTTGTTCCCGCTGTTCCTGTGTACACCCTGGGGGCATTAGGTTCTGGCCCACCCGGTGTCGTGGCATTTAGGAAATTAGCTGTGGGAATACAACTAGGCACTTCCAATGATGTTACGTTAAATCTCAGAGGATAAAACAAAAAGAAGAAATTAGGTCTTCCTATTAAAGGATATAGTCGGTGTCCTGGAGGTGCAGGCACGATCATAATTATTGTTTAAATTTACGTAGCAGCGCGGGGGAGGATAGTTCGGGCGTGGTCCGTCCAGGAAGGAATCTACTCTATTCCTGGGGCCGGTGCCTTGCGGTAGACCTCTGCCGGAGTCCTACCACTTGTTCGGCGCAGAGCGTGCACTTCACGAGGGACGGTGCTCTGGCTTATACAACTTGGAGAGAGGGCCCCCTGAGCCCCATCTGCGAGAAGTTGAGCGAACGACGCGACCAGCTACAGACCTCAACTGCCTCTTCGGGTTCACAGCGTTCCCCAAGTAGGGACTGTACAGTTCTCAGATAAGCGGCGTAACCAGCTTGTAGCCTGAGAGTCGTAATGTCTCAACGTGTTTGATCTCCTCAATCCTGAGGAGCCTCGGAGGAAATGTTCTCTCTCCCCTTGCCACAGTGGCACTAGAAGTGTGGCACTACCAGCCAGCAACCAGCAACCAGGTAACCAAACTTTGACAAGAGGTGGGAGCGCCCGTCAGTGGTGACGCTCGACACTCTATAGCAGTGATTGAGCGTGCACCTAGAAGTAGATGATCGGATGTGTACACAGTATGCAAAGCGCGGAGTGGGAGGTGAAAGCAAAAGAGAACGATCAGACCAAAAAGAGATTACTTGGTAGATGTATGTTTTATTCCGTCAGTAGGAATTTACAAGACATATCTCTGACCTGTGCCCGCTAATGTCTGATGGACGAGGGACTAAGTTTGTCAAGCTGTTTGCCGCAGGGCGACAATGGAGATATTGATAGAAGTGAGGGCGAGAGACCCCAGTAAAACCACGCTCGGGGTGGACGAGGCACGTGGCCAACACTCGAAATGGAGAATGCTCCGTGACAAAAGCTTCTGCCTGGTGTGTTGAGAAACACAAGTACTGACAATAGTAACATTCTACCTTAAGTCTTAACTGCTACTGCTGAAAGCAAGCAGTACGGTAAGCGTGGCGAGATAGCGAGAGTTGCAGATGATGCTCCAGTCATAACTGCTTGCAAACTGGAGGGCATGCATAGGAATAAATACCCTTGAGAGATGTGAAGAGTAAGGGGTGGTTGGAGCTAGCTGCATGGAGGGGGAAGCCTCCCCTAATGCACGGCGTGTGCGCACGTTCGGTGCCTGCCGGCCAGGGCAAGGCAAGCGAGGGGGTGGGTCCACCCACTCAGACTGGAGCGCTGCGTCTTGCGGATTGCCGGCCTCTCAGGCGGCAAGGAGTTGACTCACTTGTGAATAGGAATGGTACAGAGGCAAAACGAGTGGCGGCGTTCGGCGCTACCGTAAACCAGGGGTGCACCAGAGGCATTGATATGTATCCAACAGCGTTCGTGGCGCGTAAATGTAATAAACAGGGTTGTGAGAACGTGAATTTATCTCTCACAAAATGAGATTGAAAAATTTGTTATAAACTTTTGTGAAACTGAAGCTAAAAATAATTTTATAAGTGCTTAGCCTTAACGAAAGTTTAACAAATTTAATAACATTTTAGCAAGTTATTCATTGTGACGAATTTGTTGCAAAACCAAACCACAAAAAGAAATGTGGGGATATGGAGTTTTCACCACATGGGGTTCATGCCTATATTGAAGCTTTCATTTCTCAGTTATTTTAGTTGTAAAGTAATGAAAACAAACAAGATGATTTACAGACAAAAATTTACTTTGCTCGTGCACAAAACGAACATTCACTAAACACCCAAATATTCATCAGAATTGAAGATTTTCGTTTTGTTATAACTTTTGGCAACCAAATTGGTTACAGAAATGAAACAATATATAATTTTATTGCAAGTTTTAAGCTAGTGATAGTTTAATTAGGTAATTGTACTCAGAAGTACATCTTAAAATAACATTTGTTGATAAAATATTTTGTCTATGGACCAGTCTAACAGTTCTGGAGGGTCACGTGTTGCCCACAGGCCACTACTCGAATAACCTTGTCTTGGAGGAAGATATGAAAGAAATTATATAAAAGTATCAGAAGACAGACCACTGAGATATTAATAATTATCTAAACCTATTTTCAAATTGATAATTATAGAGAGAAGATAGTGTGTGTTTCAAATGCTTTTTCAGGTTTTGTGTGCATGCGTCACATTCTAGTAACATGAGCTTTTGTCTTTGGATCAAAGACAACACACTGATTTCTGCAAACCATGCAATGAGAGTGATAATTGACTCTTATTTCTGTAAAAACATTGCTACTTAAGTACCTTTGTTAACTATTGGGGTTTCTTTGTTGCGGAAAACCTAATTAGTAAACCTGTGTCGAGTGTATTACATGTAATAATAAAATTTTGAATTATGTATTAGAGTTTTTTTTAAGCTGTTTTGGGTTACTGAAATGAAGCAGTAACTTTGACATTTTTACCATAACATATATTATCTCTGTGCATGTCCTGTGTAGTGGAAATGAAATGACAGCAGTATAGTATATCTAAAAAGGGTTTTACAGATATTGTCTGGCTTAGTAAAAAAGACGGAGGAAATGGAGATCTATATACATAGTAGCGAAAGGAATAAAAGTATATATATATATATACAGGCATAAATGCTAAGAAGAGATTCATATGAATGGATAGAAGGAAGAGAGTTTACGTACATCCACACAAGCAGTTTCAGATTTCTGTTCTTTGTACTTAAAATTAAAAAAAGAATAATAATAATCTTTGAAAGCTGTTCAAGAAGAATTGAAATTCTGAATATTTATTGATGGTTTGAATCAATTTGTCAGTTCATCAGTACCAGTGATTCTTCTATTAATAATTAAATTCTGAGAATTAATTTTCACACTGTGTAACCATTTGGTAATTGTTACATACCCTTAAATGTGTTTAATTTAGGAAATGTAGTGAATGTATGATAACTGTATTTATCCATGTACCACCAACCCCATACCCCCCTGCGCCCCTCATTTTGAATACGCTCTGCACAGCTGTGTTGCATAAGCTGTACATATGTTGCAAAACTAAATCTTGCGTCAGCTGTAAAGTATTTACCTAAAACAAACAACCCAAATATTTTCTAAATAGTTGGCACCTCAGAAAGAGGGTGGGATTTATATTTGTGATTCAGGTCTCGTAGCAGCAACATGCGCTGCTGCCGACTGGACGATCAGTAACATGATCAGAAGCTGTCGCTCAACAGGTACAGTCATAGGGCGACACAAGTAGGCAAGATCTTTAAACACACGTGGCCACGTATCTCGTCACGCACCGCACCTTCAGTGTAAATATTCATTAATAAGGCAAACATGCTATTGTTAATTTGTTCAGTGTAATAGCTTTTTAAAAATTTACTCGTCCGTTGAAAACATGAACAACGTGAACAAAAACTTTGAATGTGGACTTGGCGCCTGCTGCGTGCTTGCACTCCACCTCCCGTAGCAAAAGTTGTTAAATAAATAAATAAATAAATAAATTGAATGGCCATGAAATTTTTAAGATTCCTCTTTTACGCTATGCAAACTACATTCATAAAAATAATTTTTACCGTGATAAATATTAAGTTAACATAAAAATTAATCCGAAATGAGACTTTTTAAAGTACTTTGAAGTCGCAAACAGAATATGAACTGCCGTGTATCGTGGCCAAAAGAAAATACTTGAAAAATGTTCTCGTAGAACTACTTCAGCTACGCGATGTTTACGGAAACACGGCAGATGTTTGATATCTGTTTTGCTTCCGTAAACATCGCATGGACGACATCACCATCCTAGATGTAACGATGTCAACGTGCTCGTCAGCGAAAGGAAAGAGCCTTCTATGACGAACCCGACTATTTTCAGACCTATATTTTCTACAGGTAAACCAGCGACCCTGATTTTTTAATTTGTTTCTAAAAAAAAAAAATATATGTCCAGTTGGTACACAGGTAAATACACTATACGTATTAGTAATATTTGAACATCCGATATTTTTTTTAATGCTGTTCTTGAGCACATCTGTTCTAAAATATGTACATTGCCAGTGCTCTACAAACTGGAGACATGAATTAAGGCTGTTACATCGTTCAGTATCTATAAATACAGTTTCTTTCACCATTACTGATGGTTTCTATCATGATTGTAACTTTTTTGCCTGCAGTTCAACAAGTCCGTGGACATCCTGCTGGATCCAGACTCCTCGGTCGGCCAGGGTATCTACCTCCCGGAGCTGGACGAGCCGGAGTATTGCAATGCAAACAGCACTGCGTTGTGGGAACTGCTACTCCTTAAGGTACCGCACGAGAAGCTACGCTGGGAAATGATGATGTCCAGTCAGCCTCTCTGCATTCAGCGTGAAGCGTCACAAGTGCAGTCTCGTCTTACTTGTTTTCTCTTATTCATGTTTAAGTGCCCCGACAAACCAACACTTCATAATTTACCCTAAATAATAATAATGGCGTGTGGGGAGTGCACCCAGGGCAAGGCAACACCCTCCGAGTGACTGTCTTTCCAGCTGGGACCCGTAGGTGACCGTCATCCCCGAGCATGTCATAAATGAAACCCTAGAATGGAGCGGCGCTGGAATGCAAGGGCGGGGGAAACGGGAGTACCCCGAGAAAACCCGCCGGCAAGCGGCATCGTCCAGCACGATTCCCACATGCGAAAATCCGGGAGTGAACCCGCCGGGGATCGAACCCGGATCGCCGTGGTGGGAAGCGAGCGCCCTGACCATACGCCACCTCTGCCCCTTACCCTAAATATATATATAAGGACAAGAATTCAAGTACTCGCAGTGTAATACTTGTCGACAGGCGCACACACACCAAGGACGACACATTTTCCACGTGGTTGCGCGGTCGCTACGTTTCGCTTCAGACGGTTAAGAAATGACAAACTTTAAATTTTATTTATTTACTGCGAGTTTGTTCCTGCCAGTACAGTTCCAAGTCGAACTGTGCTGAGTTTCTGGAAGCATGCTGCAAAAAACAGAACAATGAATATGAGCATTTAAACAAATGCTTAAAATTGAAGTTATGATTAGGGACAAGAGTTTGTGGTGTTATTTTAAGGGGAATAGTTTTTTTTAAATATCAGATTTTGGTGTTATTACTTTTATTATAAAATATTTTTAAATTGAAACTTTATAACTAAAATTGTGCATTATTAGAGTCAAAATTGTACTGTGTTATTTTAATGCAGATTTTATTATTAAAAATTGATGATCAGTTAACAATAATTTATCTTCATACACATAATTGCATTAAAATTTTATGATGTTTATGCAAATGCATGAACAAGAGAAAGCATTTTATTTTAAATAAGGTAACGCAAAAAAAAAATCACTTTTTAGGGTTTTAACTTTTTTCTAACTCATGTTGAGGTTCCTTTGTTGCAATTTTACAGGAAGTTCTTCAATATGGTTTTATAGAGAAAAGAAAAATGCTATTCTCATTAAATTGTTACTTTAATCTCCACCACACAGTATTTGATTTTCACTGCTGTTATTCATTCAGCCAAAATAACAAACTAAAATTAATTATCTTCCTTCCCATCATCTGAAAACTTACATTATTCTCAAGACTTGGTTTCTACATATTTCGGTACAAATAGTTGGTCATGGTTCCACAAATAAAATAATGTATATTGACTAAATTTTATTTTATGTCTTAACTGAAATTTTTGTGCAAGGTGGTGTGGTGTGTTAACTTGCATTTTGGTGGTTAGTGGGGTATTAACATGCATTTTGGTGGTTAGTGGTGTATTAACATGCATTTCAGTATTATTTCGATTTTATCGTTATTCACATATAATCTTTTCTATAGTTATGATTTCCCAGGACTCTAGTCACCTAAGCCCGGGGCCTGATAAACATAGTAAATTAGGGGAATGCGATATAGGGGTTACATTGTGTTTTCAAGTACTTAGTTTTTTTACATTTCTTTTAAGTTATTTTAAGGAAAGATGAGTTGATTGATGATGTGAGGCTTCTCAGAGTAATACTGCACAAGTTAATCTTTAAACCGCGTGCATGGAACATTACTGTTGTTGTCAGTGTTTTTAACAAAAATTGCCTGAATTATGTATGTTGTTGTTCTAGCGTCATTACCACCCCAGCGTGCGCAAGTATGCCGAGAATGTATTGAAAGGGGTGCCTGCTACAGGAGATGGCAGTTTGCCGCCAGACTTGGCAAAACTGTAAGTTGTCGCTGTTTGTCATAAGCTTTCAATTTAATGTTGTATTCCATCAAGGAAGTAGTTATACTTCATAGTAATTTTACTTTTTGGAGAACTGTAATTGCTTTATGCAACAGATGTTGTATATAACATACACTTGACAGATTTGTAATGCAAGTACATATGTGGAGTAACAAAGTATATTTCTGTGCATCGGAGGTAAAGGGTGCTATTTCACAAATATGGAACTTTGCAGGGTTGCTCTTTGCCTTGATTCCATGATGGCACAGTGCCTTTTCCATCTAGCTATGTCGCTAATTATTCCGTCTAGGAGAGAGTGTAAAGATAAAATATGACAATGTCAAAACTCAAAACCTCTTGTTTTGTAAAATATACATACTAAACTTTACCTCCAGTGCACACACTTATTCTCTTTACAGCCAGAAAATGAGATATTATGTTACTTATTATGAGACAGGCTGAGTTCAACTAAGTACCTAATTTTTTCCTGTACTTTACAGAAATGCTGAAGAACTGTTCAGTGAATTCGATCCATCAGAAATGACGTTCAGGCCTACCATCCCAGCGCCAAGTAAAACCCCAAAACGTCGTGTTCGTGGAAAGATGAACTTCAGGAACTGTGATTTCGAGGCTTATGTCAAAGATGTTGCAAACAGGAAAACAGTACGAAGACTAGATTTCTGTGGTGATCTTGTTACACAGTAAATATTCTAGTTCAGAGTATCAGTGTTTATGTAACACACGTCTGTGTGATTTCTGAGAACATGTGAGCGGTAAATTTTATAATAAATTATGTTTACTTTTTATTGTGGGTTTTGTACCACCCGAGTCACTTCTTTTCTATAGTGCCGTAATTCAGTTATAGCTGTTTGGATGTGTGTGTACATATTTATATTTGTTTATAAGTTCTTCGCCATGGTAGACAAAGTCTGTAGCTTTGTATCACTGTGTGGATCACATTGGTTCAGGTTTATCTTATAACATGCTTAACACACCAGGGTTCCATCAGTATTATTTGACTACCCGTTTTTACAACAGCAAAAAATTAAAAATCTAACAACTGTACCATCTTTACTTAGGTATACCTCCCTCCTAGGGTTGTGTGAATATTCGGTTTATTAAACCTAAAAATGACAACTTTCATTTTTGTTTCGGTAAGAAACTTTTCTGACGAAAGTTGTAACGGAACAAAAATTCTCAAATTCAATTAATATTCTGGTGTTTAATGAATGTTCCTTAGGAGCGCACACAAATTATTATTGCCTGTAAATGATATTATTAGTTTTCAATATTTTATAACTAAAATAACTACCTAAAACAGAGATTTACGTGTAGGCAAGAACCCCTGTGGTAAATACTCCGTATCCAACGGTTTTTTCGTTTCATTTTGCAAAGGTGCGTTGGCGCACTGGCCTAGCTAGTGAAACGCTGCACAACCACGCATCCGCGCGGAAAATGTGTTTGTCTGACTTTTGTTTGTGTCTCTCTATCTACGAGTACTGCCCTGCGAGTACTTATGCATTCTGCATTTTTTTATATCAGTGTATTCAGAAGAGTTGCGTCTATTGAAATAAATTAACATTTTCAGAGAAAAATCTTATGTTTTTTCAAGGAGCAAATACTGAAATCGGGCATGCTCCGTAAAACTTGCTCTCCCCCAGATGTTTCGTTAACATTTCTGACAAAGGGAGGTTAAATATGCCCTTGTATAGTATCAATTTACCATGTGTTGCCAATTAAAATTAATTGATAGTTTCACAACAAATATCGACGCTTGCCCTACTGGCAGCTGGCGCCAAGGCTCTGCCCCGGGCGACGGAGAAGTGGGAGTCGCAGCTCTTAACGAGTTTTGTCGTCTCGGGGCCTGCAGTGGAAGGTTTGGCCACTTCTATTACGACGCACTGAGCCTCGGGAGGAGAGCTTGCTAGAGTCGGGCGTGCGGGCGCTCTCATCGGGGTGCATGCCTGTGTTATGCTGAGCCATTTAACCACCTTGTCTATGCTGGCAGGACAGGCGGAGGTGGGTGGTTTCTTCGGCGACGGGGGCGATGAGATATGGCACGGAGCACAAGCCAGGTGAGACTCTGTAATGAACTGGTTGAGCTGTTGGCTGACCCTCTCTGGCTTGGAGCTTCCTTCTTCTTCCAGTACACCCGGTAATCACCTGGATCTGAGCTCTCCAGGACTCCAACCAGAGCTAGCCTCTGTCTGGCTACTTTCCTCCTCCCAGCCCTATGGTGAGACCGTAAGGGGGGGGGGGGAGTGACAGTGCTGAGAGGTGGTTAGTGAGTGTACAATAGGGGTAGGCACGGCCTAATGGGAATAAGAAGAAGGCTGTTGGAAAGGTTTAGCGAGCGAGACGTCGCTGGCAGACCAAAGTACCAAACTGAGGGTGACAGTATCAGGAACATCTGTTCTCGTGGCTACTTGGTCCCTGCAAGATGGTTAATAGGATTGGTGATGAAGCAGGAGATAGCGGAAGCAAGGCGAAGAAAAGATAGAGCGCTGGGAGTGACAAAGCAACCAAGTTGATTTATGCCTGTTTATTGATTGATCATTACACACACACAACCCAGCCTGTACCCTGACTAGGTTGCCAACCAGTTTGTTACCTAGTCTCGGAAGAAACGGCAGCGTGGGCGACCCCAAGTCAACGGAACTCGGACTCGTGTCATTAGAGCGAGCTACGATTTAGCTGGAAGCACAGAGGCTTTGGTGAGCTGGCGAGCAGCATGGCTGTGTCTTGCAGAGTAGGACTCTCGACGTAAGCTGCGTATAGCAGTGATGACTTGAAGTCGGTTGGTTCTCGGGCAGAGCGACTTTCTGCGAAGGTTGACGCAATGTCGGTGGGCACTCGGGCAGAGCAACAGTATGCTACTGGACTGGTATGCGCTCGAACAGTGTGACGTTCTGCAAATGACTGATGCGAGATAGCTTCGAACCAAGGACTGAAAGCTCTATTTATACGCAGCGCACAGGGCCAACGCAGGGGGGGTGCCGAGGTAAGCGGTAGAGAGAGGTCGCAGAGTAGGCCGAAACTGGAAGCTACTACCCCTCACGGCCGAAGGGGTAAGAGTGCGGCAGTGTGGTGCGAAGCAGGATGCAACAGCTGGGCCGAGCCAACCCTGGACTTCAAGGCGTAACAGCTTTTCTTAGGAGGGGGCCGCAGCTGCGGCGAGGCTAGATCAGGTGAATGACGATAGCCGTGGTGCATCAATATTCTAACTTTCACCGCAGGAAGCCACTCAAAATGGACTCCACATCGATAACACTTACGTGTCGCCCTGTTAGTTAAAATTTTTGGCAACAAGTGGAGGTCCTATATGCCCATCTAGGACACAATTATTGTTTTTCCAGAAGACTGCCTGTCCAAGTCTTAAAATAAATTAATATTGAATTTAAAAAAATTATATTTTTGAGAGACGATTGAACATGGACTCCATCCGGAAAATTGCAAATTTTGTTGCACAGGGGTTGGGGTGGGTCAAAATCATTCCAGAATTTCATAAAACATCTAATACGACCACCACTCGCTACCTGCAATGATCTGTTTTGAAAGGTTTACTCGAAAAGTAACCACGTTACCAAGAGCAGCTGATCATCCTGTGAGCACCTGTGTTAGTTTTTTATTTACTTCCAAAATTATTGGTAGTAGCAGAGTAGCCCGTTTCTCTCGGTATATTTATACTGTTTATATTTGAACTACTGTCAATACCGCCATTTGCCAAATATCTGTTGTATTTCCTATTGAAATGTTCCCTTTAAAACGACACTCGCGTCATGCTTCAATACTGTTGGTGCTTATGGGCCAAAGTTTGTAGGCTTGTTACTTCACATATATTCATAATGTAAAAGCAACATAATCTGCTTTATTTTTCGTCATTAAATAAAAGAAACACAATTTTTGGTAAGAATTTAATAATAAATACTTTGCAGAGATCAACGTACACAGCTTTTACACAGTAAAAAATTCTCAATATATCCAAAGGCAAAAAAATCTTTTATCACACCAAAACAGCTGCAGTAGTTGCTAAAAAAAAAAAAAACAAGTTAAAAAATTATATACTGCTACTGAAAACGAAATAGATATATGTGCATGGTGCATCTAAGTTTAATTTTTGGTACAAAAATAAAAATTGCATGTACAGACAGTATTATATTACACACAGGCTTAGTATTTAGGAATCCTTGCAACCTTGAGGACAGTATACAAGCTGCATTATCACACACATTAATTAAAGATTTTACAAAATGGAAATATACGTACAGTATTCACAAACTAGAATGCATATAAAATAAATGAAATCTGAATATGGAGTAAGCTACAAACCTGTACATATTTCCTNCTGAATATGGAGTAAGCTACAAACCTGTACATATTTCCTTTGCTATCCCTGCACAGAATATTAATAATTTTCAAACGCTTTCGATACACCTGTAAGAAAAATGCTACTAGTTAGAACAAACATAATTATAATCACGGTATACAGTAATAGAACAATTTCTCACCAGCTGAAAAGAAACAGATTTTTAATATCAAAATTTAGTGTTTGCTTGTAATCAAAATTANCTTTGCTATCCCTGCACAGAATATTAATAATTTTCAAACGCTTTCGATACACCTGTAAGAAAAATGCTACTAGTTAGCTAGTTAGAACAAACATAATTATAATCACGGTATACAGTAATAGAACAATTTCTCACCAGCTGAAAAGAAACAGATTTTTAATATCAAAATTTAGTGTTTACTTGTAATCAAAATTTAAAAAAAAAATTTATTGCATTTTTTGTACATTTTTTACACTAAATTTGCTCCTCAAAAATTCCTAAAAATTTTACAACTGTAACATTTGTGAAGGTGCCTCACAATGTACAATTATTTAAGGGAAAACTTTAACTATGCAATTCATTGGAAAGTATTTGTGGTGGAAAATTACTATAAAAGTCAAAATCAGAACTACAGTATTTTTAGAATGTATGTATAACACCTGCAAGATACAAAAAGAATGGAACAAAACATGAGCACTTGGGACATTTAACAGAAAATACAATAGCCACTTTGAGGAGCAAATGAAAAGNAAATCAGAACTACAGTATTTTTAGAATGTATGTATAACACCTGCAAGATACAAAAAGAATGGAACAAAACATGAGCATTTAGCATTTAACAGAAAATACAATAGCCACTTTGAGGAGCAAATGAAAACTTTATCACCACACGCCTGCACAACCTTCGGTAAAGTCCATTTAACTCTGAGAGGAAAAAAAAACATGCAATGCAANGTTTATCACCACACGCCTGCACAACCTTCGGTAAAGTCCATTTAACTCTGAGAGGAAAAAAAAACATGCAATGCAAGTTATGCATTATAAATAAATTTTCGTATTGCTTTACAAACAACTATTATTTCATGTTGGTGGGTTTACAAATAATACTGTAGTGCCTTTTTGCAAAAATTATGCAAACAAGGTTTTGAACTGCCAGTGCCTACCGCATTTGTCATTGTCACAAATTTATATATGTATATAGTAGAACCCTGTTATAACATTTTCGTGGATATAACACCATTATTTTATTTGATGGTCCCACCATTTCCTGCTTATAACAATGTTCATATTTTTCATTTCCTGCTTATAAGATCAAAGTTTTGTTCAATTACTTGCAGCATCTCAAATAAAATTTTTCTCTTGGGCAAAATTTTACACACATTAACAATGCAATAGCCTAGAAACAGAAACATAAACGTTTACACTTGAAATATTAAGGATTTTTAGAGGTGATGGTCGTGACAATTACCAAGATAGCCAAGAGCAGATGAGTGAGCAAGCCTCCAGAATGCGTGTCGTCGTGCATTAATTGATGATGCTGTGGTCCATGGTGTTCAGAGCACTAATATTTTTGCATAAAATGATTCAGATGAAAATGTTGAATAATAACTTGACTGGCTATTTATAAACAAAAATTATTACATTAGAATTTGGTTTTGCCTGATGTGTCCCTGCAGGTGTAACACTGTTTCCTGCTTATAAAATTTTCCTGAATATAACATTTTGTTTTACTGACCCCTTGAAAAATGTTACAACAGGGTTCTACAGTATATATTTTTTTAGAACTTCTCTATATTTGTATTTTAACTAATGGTAAAATAGTAGTGTGATTTACAATATCCCTTATTTTAATCCAGCCGAAATCATATCTACAATCAATCACAAAAAAAAAATAATAATAATGACCTAGCTAGCAATTATGTACAGAAATATACAATTGCAAAAACTGTAATACATATGTAAGTTCGGTACCTTATGCATGTATGTGAAAACTTAACATCGGGTACGCCTTCACAAACTGTAACACTGCATTAAGTTTTCTGTGAACAAATATAATTCCACTTTTTATCACAGCATTTCAAGGAGTTGGGAAAGAAAGCGTCATAATGCATGGCAAAAATGTACAATGAAAAGTGAAATACCTATGTTCACATTTTATTTAATTATCAGAGAGCAAGCTGCAACACGTTTTGATTCTACATCCTGCTGCATTCAGTGGCAAATTAAGATCTACATGAGTGAACAGTGAGTGAGAATACAGAGGTATTGTACCTTTAGTCATCAAGTAGTGACAGAATTACTCCCCATACTGAGGAGACATCNTGAGTGAGAATACAGAGGTATTGTACCTTTAGTCATCAAGTAGTGACAGAATTACTCCCCATACTGAGGAGACATCCAAATTGTAATTTTGCTAATAATTTTATCAATAAAAATAACTTCGTTGCTGCAATAATTTGTTTATATGTAGTCCAAATTTATTTCATGCCTCAATTCAACAATTTTTTGCAAAATACTTTAGGATACTCGTTTCCGTTACAAATCAACAAACAATACTTTCAACATGTTTTTTGACCACACAAAATATTTTAATATGGTCCTATAACTTAACATTAAACCCTCCTTCACTGGTCGTCACCATTATCTCCCATATTCAAGTTAATGCGTGAGGGGAGAGATTTGAGCAGCTCTTAACATTGAGGTCTTGAGAGCTGATGAGGGTGAAGTGCGGCGAGTATGGAGCAACATCAAAATGCAAGGGCGGGGGAAATGGGGGATCCCTGAGAAAACCAGGCGACCAGTACCATCGTCCGGTACAATCCCCAGGTGCGAAAATCCAGGACCAAGCCTGTTGGCAATTGAACCCAATTCTCCTAGGTGCGAGCAAGTGGTCTGACCACTACACCACAGCAGCCCCCAGCAAATAGGAGAGTGGGCAAAGCAAAGTCGGGAAAACAGCAGTACCCTGAGAAAATCTACTACCCAGTATCAATGTCTGCCGCATTTCCAACATGTGAAAATCTTATTTTCATCTCACCATGAATCAACACTGGTTTGAATGGTAAGATACAATTGGTTTCACATCTACACAAGTGCATCTCCCCTTCCCACCACAAGGCGAACCGGGTTCAGTCCCCGGCCGGATCACTCCCGGATTTTCACATGTGGCAATCGCGCCAAATGATGCTGCTGGTCGGCGGGTTTTCTCAGGGATATCCCCTTCCCCCCTCTCCATTCCAACGCTGCTCCATGCTAATTTCAATCACCCTAGTCAGCACTCAAGACTTCACTGTTAAGAGCCACCCAAATCTCTTCACCACTTCTCACCACCTAAGAAGACTGCCTCAAAACAGAATTGGAGGGAGGTATCGAATACCAAAAATTGGTGCGGACCATGTTTACAATAGATACAGATGCATGACCGCACGATTGAAAGCAGACCTGCCTCCAGAAACACGACACTGGCCAACAGCAGTGGCCGACCTCCCAAATTCCCACCACCCACTTGGTGAGCGACTCATCGCGTTTGTTCCGAGCACAAGAAAGCAACAGCCAACAAGCTTTGCGCCTTTCGTTTTCGACGAGGGCCAACCCCATTTTCTCTTATCACCTTTCCGACCACCAAGCACTGCCAACAATTCTCACTGCTCTCGAAACCTTCCATTTCTTCTTCACGTTTACTAGCGAGGCTGGATGCAAGAATGTTCAATGAATTCTGCACATCCCGCTGAAAGCCTTTTTAAGCCCTGCTAGTACAGAGTACGGGAAGAGGCTCTGGAGCTCGCAACAGAAATGTAACACCTGTACTCGCAAAGGAACTCAACAGTAATCAATCCCTCTCACCCCACGTAAGATGTCGCAGTTGCCACCCTTGTCCACTTGACACCACACAAGGGGATAGACACTGTTGTTATTTTGGGGGAAGACCCCCAGGACCCATCGTTCCCCCAAGTGCGCACCATAATATAAGCCAGCTCCTAGGCTCGGCATACTAGCCTATCATGTTGTACGCTCAACATAATGCATCAACAACACAGACATGACAAAAACCAAACCTCTGACCCCAAGTGTTGGTAAACACTAAAAGCATTTGATAAGGGGAAGGAAACTGAGAACTGAGCACAACACACAGCGCTATACGATTATTGATCATCGACCGAACATCCCCAATCCATTTCCACACTCTGAAATAGGCATACTTGGGAAAGTTAACTAAATAATCTAACTGATTAAAGTTAGAAGTTCAAGAACGACAAAATGTTTAGTTACAATAAAGTCTCAAAAAAATTTTTTGTGGACGTTTATAGAAAACATAACAAAAAAATAATCACAATTTACAGTCTTAGAAAAAAAATTACAACTTGGTTGCTGAATGCTGAGTCAGATAAGCCTACTAATCAAAATGATGAATTGACAATCTTCTACAAAACCATTTGTAATAAAACTTCTAAAATAAACTCTTATAGCAAAACGTAGCACGAAACCTGACCAGTGCAGCGACTACAAAAACAATCGAAATGTGCATGCCGCACGAGGACCATCAACTGCGCAACCATGTTTTTGCGCAGTGAATGATTGTATCGATAGATCGCGACGGTGGCATCTCGCCTACCTCCCAATCACGTTGCTTGTAACTAACGATGATCTTCAATTCAGTACATAACGTCAGTGTATTGATCTGTACATCGTGACGTGCAACTCGTCAGCCGTCAAATACATTGCATTTTTTTAAAGAAGTTTGTCACAATATCAATGGCATTTGCTAATATTTCACTGTCATCTTTGGCCTCCTGGCAATCGTAAAGTTAACTAATGTTAATTTTAACCGTTAACCAAATATTTTAACAATTAAAAGTTAAACACTTTTTTTAACAATAAATTTTAAATCGTTAATTTTTTCAATTGTTAATCCCAAGTATGGAAATAGGTATGGGTAAATATGTACCGTAATTACTCTTAAGTTAGGCAAGATTTGCTTACAGAAGTAGTTTTCTAAAACAAAATTTTTAAAAAGAATGAGAAAATAACCATTATGTACTATATATTAACAAAAAAAAAATGTAAACAATATTAAATTCTTTTGTAAGAAACTTACATGATTACTCAAACTTCTGAAAACTACAAGTAAAAAAAAAATCACTGATTTTCTAAACATTTATTTTCATTAAATAAAATGCGAAAATAATATGGCACAAAAATTGTCATGGATTATAGTACAGAATAACCTGACTGACCACTGAAACCTCAACCAATCACACAAACCTCATACTGAAATGAACTTTTATACTCACAATATTTCAAAAGTACTCAATTAACTGTGTACAAGCTAGAGAAATAATAATGTTGATTTTGTCGTCATTCTCCAACATACAGATAACCATGCAAGAAGAGGTTTCTGATGCATTAAACGAGATCCTTATTAAGACTCAACCACATTCTCATTAAACAAGTGTGTCCACAGAGAAAAAACAGCATGCTGTTACGCTGCAGAAAGTCTGTCACATGCGAAGTCACTTGTTTGCAGCCCTGTTCCTTTTCATCGCGTGAAATGACTTCAAGTACAAAAACCTCTAACTAATCATTATTTTTGACATATGTAGCCCTTCATTAAAAATCACAGGAGACCTAAAAGTATGTGGAAAAAAAAAATAAAAAATAAAAAAACATACCACAAAAGAATTACCGTATTTACCCTTGCATATTTTTCTCGANCAGGAGACCTAAAAGTATGTGGAAAAAAAAAATAAAAAATAAAAAAACATACCACAAAAGAATTACCGTATTTACCCATGCGACCCTTGCATATTTTCCTCGGNTACCACAAAAGAATTACCGTATTTACCCTTGCATATTTTTCTCGAAAACAAATTTGAAAAGTAAGGGTACAGGTATTAGTTGGGGACAAGGGTGTTGGAAATAAATATAGGACAAAATAGTCAGGTTCATCATAACACAGACAGCTTTTCACACCCGATGGCTGCACAGCTGCAAGAATGGTTTTGAACAACTAACGTTATAAAATCAAAGCAGGTTGGGCTGGTCCGCAAGCTCGACACGCAAGGAGTCCATATTTTAAGTTTTTGTTCAAGTTGTTAATCTTTTCCATGAATTTTTTTTAATGGTAACTGCGCTAGAAAAAAAATTAATTGCATGTTTAGCATATTTACGCTGAAAGTGCGATGTGTCATCAGGTTGTGTGGCATTTATTTAATTAGCTCCTCTATTAGTGTCACACTCAGACACTCATTGACTGACGGTTTCCTTCATGCCATCTGGCCCATGACCTGTACATATTGAGTGGCAAAACGGCCTACATCACACATACTGATTTTTCCCTATTTCTGAAATTACCCAATCACATATATCATCCTTCTCTACTCCCGAGATGATTTTTCTTTTTAAAAAATTTGGGGTGTTTATTTTGAATAATATGGCAAATCACAAGCCAAACTTAGTTCTTTATCATACTACACGCAGTTTGTGAAGCACACCTGTACACTGAGACACAAACTTTTAGAACTGAATATGTAAAAACAACGACATGCCACGGGTGACGTGACATAGCGTTTCCTTGTAGCCTCCGCCACAACTGTGCCATACGCCGCCACACGCCACTAGGGTTGAATGGAAAGGTGTCCATCACACAGACCCGCTTGTGCCAGCGCAGCAGGTACGCATACTCTACAGGAGCCATGCTTCCTTCCTCTACAGTCGTGCCACCAGCGTGCGGCTCGGCCTTGCCGATGGGAGGTACCCACCGCCTCTCTCACGCTTCTGCATGCGCTCTCTCGTCCCCCCCCCACCCACCACCCCCT
>NQII01008439.1:0-16464 GCA_002778355.1 Clitarchus hookeri | reverse complement strand
GGATAGTGCATAAGGGGCTGCGAGCCCGGTTGCATGCTTTGCTTGTCATCAGCTGTGTCCCGGGAACACCTTCGCAGTTCTGCTAGTCACGCCTCGTCGCTCCACAGCACGCCAGTTCAAGACAAGTCGGCCGCTGGTCGGTTTCCCGGCCACGCTGTAACGTTATTGCTGCCACCGTGTTCAGTCGTTACAGTCGCGATGCACTGGCGGCATCTGCGCCAGCTATGCAGAGTTTACGGAGCAGCCCTCGCTCCAGTCGTACGTGCATCGCATCTCAGTATCAGTTACCTTAGGAACTGCTCTTCAGGCATCCAATTGGGTGCAGGCCGGTGTGTGCATTGTAGATTGGCAGATTGGCAACAACAAACAAACACACCCAAAACCGAGTTCCTCTTTCCTTATTCTCAGCCTGCTGTGTTTCTACATCTTTTATCATGCAAAAGACTTTTCCTTGCTTACCCTCAACTCGACTTCGAGGCGGAACCGCGGTGATGTAGTGGTTAGACTACCCGTCTCCCACCAAGGCGAACCAGGTTCAATCCTCAGCCGGTTCACTCCGGATTTTCACAAGTGGGAATCGTGCCGGACAATGCCCCCCCAGTGTTACAGCCAAACCCCTTCAACTACGCCCAGGCCGCCGGTAAACCTCATAATAGGCCACAAGCTCTACGGCCATAGGGGCGAGAAGAACCGCGAGGCCAACACCCAGCTATCCTAGTGCTGGCGAGGCATCAATATTTTTTTTCCCTGGGAGGATATTCAAAATCTGTTGTGGGGGTGGTACATGGGCAAAAACGGTACTGAGAATTAGCTGTTGCCAACAAATATGTACGCAAACCACACAAAAAAAAATTATCTTTGTAGTTTAATGGCAATAATGAGTTCATGTTATTATCTTGGTATGATTGGCCTGTGTCCATTGCCAATCATGAGACTAAATAAAAATTGTACACACTGGTGTTGTAAAAGGTTATTTCGTTTTTTTTGTCTTGCCGAGTTTTGTGAGTACAATTTTTATTTAGTCTCATGGTCGGTAATGGACACGGTTCAATCATACCAAAATAATAACACACACAAATACCAGCAAAAATAATTTTTGTTATTTTCTTTAGTCTTGTTTTCAATGTTTATTACTGATTTACATACTTCCTTCTGGGAAACCCTCTCTGTTATATAAGTTACTGTACATAATTGTTGACAAAACACTACCCTTAAATGTTTCGTACATTCACGTTTTATGTCTCAACTGTTTCATATCTGCATGTTTTATGTCATATTCTGTCAAGAGTTTATCCAACCACTTAATGCCGCTGCAAGAATCATTCAAAGAATTCACTGCTGGTGCGATTGAATTATATGTTNGAGTTTATCCAACCACTTAATGCCGCTGCAAGAATCATTCAAAGAATTCACTGCTGGTGCGATTGAATTATATGTTTGTAAAGTTAAGATACGTATAAATTTTTTTCTTGTAATCTAAAACTTAATAAATTCTTGCACATCCGTCTCCTCTCAAAAACAGAACAATGTTGTCATTGCGCTGCGTGAACTGCCAAACTGTACGCCCTGGTAATCACCTTTAATTACAGCCACACAAAAGGAACTTTAAATAAATACAATGAATATCTATCTGAAAGCAGTTTTTCAACTACCTTACCTTATCTTCATCANGAGTTTATCCAACCACTTAATGCCGCTGCAAGAATCATTCAAAGAATTCACTGCTGGTGCGATTGAATTATATGTTCGTAAAGTTAAGATACGTATAAATTTTTTTCTTGTAATCTAAAAATTAATAAATTCTTGCACATCCGTCTCCTCTCAAAAACAGAACAATGTTGTCATTGCGCTGCGTGAACTGCCAAACTGTACGCCCTGGTAATCACCTTTAATTACAGCCACAGNACGCCCTGGTAATCACCTTTAATTACAGCCACACAAAAGGAACTTTAAATAAATACAATGAATATCTATCTGAAAGCAGTTTTTCAACTACCTTACCTTATCTTCATCATGAACATTCCAAGTTTGCTACTGTATACTGTATCAAGCTCGCATTTTAAAACCACACATTTATGCAGACATGTTCTAATGAGCCACCACAGACATTAAAAATGCTGCACTGAAATCAAAATTTAAACAGAAGTACAGACAGGAATACACCAAAAAAAAAATTCACATTCTCAATTAAATTTAGAACCCGTCGGAAAATGAAAATTTTGACGTCAAACCACAACATTACAACAATTGAGCAAAGATTGTCTCAAGGCTACATTCTTCTATGTAGCACCTCACATATAAAATTCCAAAGCAAAAAAAATTACTTCTCACACCAGAGGTAGCTCAGAAAAATAATTAAATACTGAACCAATCCTTGTACTATCATTACTTAAACCATTTTCTTTTCTTAAGAATTAGTTATTACACCTTCATGCCGTACCGTGAACACTACATGTCGCTTAATTGCAACNCCATTTTCTTTTCTTAAGAATTAGTTATTACACCTTCATGCCGTACCGTGAACACTACATGTCGCTTAATTGCAACGCTTAGGTGTAATCATGATTGTACTGTAAAATGATAAATGTTACGTGCATCTTGTATTCTGCAGCAAAAAAAAAACTAGGTAAGTTTAAAACCATATCTGGAAACACATTCTATGCTCCAACCTCTCCAAAAAAAGATTTACATTACTGCACATATACGTATTTACCATAATATCCACAAAAGAGCACACATTTTATCACTGCCGGCAGCCACACGAACTGAAGTAGTATCAGCATACCGTGCAACCCCGAGTGGCGAAACATCAATGAGCATTCGTACTGGAGACTTCCGACTCGACAGCGAGAGGGATGGAAGGCTCAGATTCTGCCCTCTTCTTCGCCAGCTCTTCCCCCGGCCGCGCAACGAGATCAGGCTGGAAGTCGTCGCCCGCGTCCAGGTTGGCGGCAATGTTCGGCACGCTGCGCGTCACGCAGTCCGCCCGCTCTCCCCCTACCATAGTGAGCGTCTCCATGTCGGCCTGCTCGTCGTCAACGAGAGCCTCGTTGAGGCACACGCTGTCGAGGCACACCGAGCTGTTGGAGAAGATGGCAGCCGAGCCGAGGCTGCAGTCAGAACCCGGCTCCTTCACGGTCACCTCCGGCAACTTGGCGACGAGCGGCGTGCCATCGACGGTAGCCGCACGCTTCAACGGGGGAGGCTCCTTGATGGGGGTGTGCAGGCGCGGGTTGTTGATGGGGCTTGTGGCACGGCTGACCCAAGACTGGGCGGACCCCGCGCCGCTGGCCGCCTTCTCCTCCTGGTGGTGCGAGATGAGGTCGCAGGCCTGGCCCAGCATCACGATGGTTATGAGCACACGCGAGGACGCCAGGCAAAGGTAGGCCACCACGACCAGGATGGCTGCAGCAGGACTGTCCACATTAAGGGCGTGGGACAACACTCGCACCATGACCACCCCCAGGGGCAGAGGGATGAACCCCATCCTCCTGGCCACCAGGTCCGAGTGGTCCGAGAATGCCTACGCACAAACACAATGCCACTGCAAGATGCACCATGCTTTCTATAATCTCTCAGCAACCTGCCTGGATAATGGATTGAGCAAACAGCATCACACATCCAAAGAAACTGTATCAAAAGTGAAACATTTACAGTATTGGAGAACATGAACGAACTTATAGCCCATAACTCCCCAAATACAAGCCTACCAGTATCAACAAACATGCTTTATGCACTATAAAATTGTGGCTGATTTGTTCACAGCACAAATTCACAGGCCCTACTGAGCTCAGTGTCGTGTCATTATTCTCATAGCTGCAGAAACTTGTTATGAATATTACATTCACTGCTGTATGAAAATGTATTTAAAAAAAAATTAAAATATGTTTGACTTGCAAGTAAAAATTTTCTTCAAAAGAAATGACATAATATGTGCAGCCAATTTGTAGTTTGAAGTACTCACGTGTTTCTGACGTGTTTCCGCCACATCGTACGCCAAACTGGTGGTGTAGTCTTTGTAAACGACAACTGGGAGTTCGTTGAAACGCGTGATAAAAGCGTGCTTGATCCAATCGACGAGCACTTCTGCACCCAGCACCATTATGCAGTCCGGCATCAGAACCCAGAACCTTTCTACAAACAGACATCCAACGAGTGAATGTGAGAGTGAAATGAAGGGGAGACGTTTAGGCGGTTCTTGAAAATGGAGTACTGGGAGCTAATCGCAGTGAAACAAGGTGGATATGGAACAGTGCCCAAATGCACGGGTAAGGGAAGCTTGATAACCACAAGAGAACCCACTGACCAGCGGCGTGGTCAAACACCATTTTCACATGCGAAAATCCAAAAGTGACCCCTCAACCGGTATTAAAATTGGTGTTTGCCTTGGTGGGAGGCAAGCCGCTACGCCAACTGCAGCCCCATGAACGCGCGCAATATCTGGGCAGCACTCGACAGCCGAGGTTCTTTGAACTGATGGTTGTGAAGCGAGGTTAAGACAGCAACAGAACACGAACACGACGTCCCAGACACCCTCAATAAGAGCACACATAGTGACTATTACCGAGAATTCTAAAAACAATTTCATCACAATGCCTGACCGGCTGGAAAATACATTTCTTTCCCAGCCGTTACTCCAAGACATCGCAGCTACATTTCTAGAGTACACGGGGCATCGCTAAAGAGAAAGGAACGTGAGAATCAAGATGACAAATATACGTGCACATGCGGTATTACAAAATAACCAGCAAATGGCAGACATGGAATAGTGTGTCTGAAATGTTTTATAGGATGCTGATTATTAACAATTAAAAATTATACAACTACATTACTCACTACTGACAAGATTTTTGATACAAGGCAAGATTAACGTAAACCTGAACTATTTCAAAGAAAGTCCCAGTAACTACCAAAAAATATGGTAAGTAGCACTGGACAAAATAGTAATAATTTATATTTTAAATACCTGTTTCTTCATATATTATAAATACGCTATCCAGAAACACCTATTAAACTAACTCAAACAAATTGTACAGTAAATGACAAACTATTTTTCTAATTCTGAAAAACCAGTACGTCGCACCCAACTTTACAAATACATAGATGCATCACAATAAATATTCATGGAAATATTCCCCCCATGTGTGAGTTGGCTGATTTCTAAATTTCTCAGGCTGACATACTTAAATATGCCATGCAGCATAAAATATACAAGTCACCGTACTCAAAAAATATCATCTATCTCATGTTCAAAGAGAAATGTAGTTTTCTCAACTCTTCCACAGCTTAGTTCTAATGCCATGCATGTACATACACAAATTCCAAGCTACCAGAGAAAAAAATTACTCAATTAACCACTACAAGTTTAATTAAAAACCAACCACACAGGATTAATTCAACGCCAGGATTCAAAGTGTGAAATAAAATAAAGTTAGCGGCTCACCTTCTCGCCACGAATACTCCTTCATAGTTTGCAGGACGACGATAAAAAGCAACACAAACAGGTGGAAACGCTCCCGCACGTCGCTGCAGGAGACTTGGAACAAGTTGTTTTTGTCAAATTTCTTGAAAACACTTCCTTTCAACTCCACAAACTAAAAAGATGGAGGGGGAAGTGTTATATCATACACAGGGTGCAAAAATCATAAGCACTACAAAATATTTCTCATAAGAGATTTTAAGTCTGCTATTTTTACAAATGTGCTACAACTGCCCTCTTGCAAACGTCAAATAAATTATGATGGTAGTATAGTGAATAATCTCAATTTGTCAAACCCAAATAAAGTAAGGCTAAGTAAATAATTTAGCTAAAACAAATTACGTGCAGGGAAAATCTTTGTAAACACAACGCCCAGTGATGGACTTGGGCCAAGCGAACCTAAAACAAGAATCTGCGATAACTCACATTATTCGACATCATTATGGTGAGTAGGGCTTTGTTGTTGGAGTTGATGGCCACGTTGAGCGTCGTAGCCTGGAACAGGACCAGCAGGCTGTGCAAGACTGATACGCAGTAAAGGCTCACACACTCGTTTGACACCAGAACAAAAAAAACACATCCAATCCCATTTTTGGCCTAATACGAATCCATAGTTGAATCCTTCAAAATATTCTCGAATCTCAAACCTGAATCCGAATTCGCAAATGGAAACGAAAATGTTGGTCAAATCACAATAATAAATAAATGAATGAATGAGAAAAAAAAAAAAATGACAACGGCAACCACAACCACTTTCAGCAACGGAATTTTGGTGGCATTATTTACATGTGGCAGAGTTTTGTAAAACAATAACTTCGCTGACAAAACTATTAAAAAATTATTCAAATAAATTTTAAAAAAATTAATTGAATAATTATATTATTTTTAGTGAATTGNTTAAAAAAATTAATTGAATAATTATATTATTTTTAGTGAATTGTGGATAAAATTATTGCAACAGCACGCTCAAACTGAAATTCAGCATTGAAGGTTGCGACAGCGAAAAGGACGCCATGTTGTTTGCAGGTGTTATTGCCATCCTCGTGTTTACAAGTGCCGTTTTTCTCATTCCAATAACGCTACACACACAAATTTGTTTCTCGTGTCGCAAATACAAACTTGTAAGTTAAATATTTAGGAGAAATTAACATTTTCATGAATATNTTATTTACATGTGGCAGAGTTTTGTAAAACAATAACTTCGCTGACAAAACTATTAAAAAATTATTCAAATAAATTTAAAAAAAATTAATTGAATAATTATATTATTTTTAGTGAATTGTGGATAAAATTATTGTAACAGCGCGCTCAAACTGAAATTCAGCATTGAAGGTTGCGACAGCGAAAAGGACGCCATGTTGTTTGCAGGCGTTATTACCATCCTCGTGTTTACATGTGCAGTTTTTCTCGTTCCAATAACGCTACACACGCAAATTTGTTTCTCGTGTCGCAAATACAAACTTGTAAGTTAAATATTTAGGAGAAATTAACATTTTCATGAATATTNCAAATTTGTTTCTCGTGTCGCAAATACAAACTTGTAAGTTAAATATTTAGGAGAAATTAACATTTTCATGAATATTTATTGAATTTGTCCACTGCAACGAAGTGAGGGCATAATCTAAATATTTTGGCATGAGAAGGATAACGTTGAATCTTTACTAGAATCCTGTCCTGAATGTTTGAATCCTTGAATCTCACGGATTCGAGGGATTCAGCGAATCTTGGATTCGATCCCTAACAATTCCCTTTGCCTTTCACATATCTATGGCATGCATGAGGTGTTGTCAGTAGCGAAGTGTGAATATTTGGTGTAATTCATTGGATTGAAGCTAATGTTACTTAGTTACAATTTCCCTCTCTCGTATGTGTACGACTGGCCTGGCAGACCCCATCTGTGGCATGCAAGTAAACAGCATCTCACGACAGAGCTTTCTTTTTCTCCTACGTGCGATATCCTTATGACGGAAAGGGCACAGGAGGGAACGGATACGTGAGGACAGATTTTGCTACCGAGCTGAGATATTTGGCAAAAAAAAGCCTGCTGTGAAAATGCCACTGGCAGTTCAAACCCATGAAAGTTGCAGGGTTGTCTTATTTCACCTCTTTGGATTGTGCCAGCAATGCTACATGTGACGAACTGAGAGACGTGTTTGAACGATTGAACACCCTTCCCTCACTCATCAGCCACGCAACACCAACGGATGCACGTGCATTCAAATTTCAGTCCTGTTGCAGGTTTCGGAGTCTCGTACATATTCTAGTGCCTCAGTAGAGACATAGACAATAATGTCTCACGCAGGCAAGGAGATATGACGAACTATTTAAAAAATAACACAACAAAATTTAGCAGAACTATTACGTTGTTTCTGGAAAGTACGACGACTACCCCTAACATAACTTCACTAGTGAGCTTCTCGACATTAAAGGATACAGACATATATAATGGCAAAGATGAGGTGGGGGATGACTCCCAAGTGGTCACGCTTCCTGCCGCGTGGTTCTGTCGCAGTCCAAAACAGAGCATCAATTGTGTCCTGCCCAAACGCAGAGAACAGTCTGTCGCCAACCTGGCAGACAAAAAGAAACCAATTCAACCTGTGCCCATACTAATACAATGTTCACAGTTTAATATTCATTTGTACTGCTTTAAAAAAAACTCAGAATTTTTAAACAGGTGTTATTTTAGTTCTTAGGATGAGATAAACCAACTTCCTAAAGAGAATTGAGGAAATTTTTTATTTGTTTGTTTGGGGAAAAGGAGACACAACACTTGAGACACCAGACTTGGAATACAAATAAATAATAGTTTTAGTGTGTGGTGATGTGTGTGTGATAGGGCTGAGCCGATACCGGTACCGATATATCGAAACCGGCCGATATCGTAATTATCGGAATTGTTTGCAATTCATGTTTAAATCGCCGATATTTTACCCTAAGAATCTAAGATGATGCTGTTTTCATCTTGCCATAATTGGAGTGGATTAGCGCACTATTTGGTTTAATTAAAATAATAATTATTTTTAATTGGATTTTACTAAAGTACCTAACAGGCTCTGTTTATTTCTAAAGCAAAATTAGGCATGTTTTGCATGATTGTTTACAAAAAAATGTTGTAATGACGCAATATTCTTAAATTTCGGGACACGTGTTTATATTTCTTTCGTTTTTCTTAAGCTTTGGAAAGCTTCGTAATATTTTTATCGGGTTTGAAGTTTAAAGCAGTGGTGGCTCGTTTCCCGTGATTGTCATCGAGCAGACGTGTGCTATTGTAGGTTATCGGGCGGACGTTTGCTGTTTACGTTTTATCACGAGTCCTGTTGTCATTTAGTTTCAAACATCGTGGTTTTCAGTTTTTGTGAAGCGTCAGCATTAATTAGAGACTTTCAGGCTACGTCGTACAAATTTTGTACGAGAAGTTTGTTTATGTTGACGGCGCAGTATTAGTTCCTGTGGCGTAGTGTCGATAACGAGTGGAGAGCGTGCGTGGCCAGGCCCTTATCTCAGGAGAGGGGGGCCAGAGGCAGAACAAAAGAGGCGTCTGTCTGTCGCCCTTCGAGCAGTGCTTCAGAGTCAGTCGGCGGCGAGGGCCGTTAGAGGCGTCACTTCAGGTCNCCCTTCGAGCAGTGCTTCAGAGTCAGTCGGCGGCGAGGGCCGTTAGAGGCGTCACTTCAGGTCAAGTCACTTCAAGTCAGTCGGCGGCGAGGGCAGTCGCCCTTCAGTTCCGTCAAACAATGGTCGTCTAGGTCGCGTCGGGCAGAACGATAACCCCCACATCTGCAACTAGACTTTATTTTATTTTTCCGCCGGTGTGGGAGGTTGACGCATTTAATATTTCTTTTGTTGCAAGTTTGAGACATCAATAATCAGTAAACGACTGTGGCGCTGGTCTGTACTTTTATATTTATCTGTGAGAGGTTCGTACTCTGCATACCGGCAATTCGTATGAGAACTGCGAAACTTCAATAGTTAAATAAACATATATAACAAAATACTCTGGAACTTCTTTCTTAATTAATCGGCGCCCATTTACTGAGTCTCGTGTTTCTACCTTTGAGCAAGCCGTGGTAACGTAACATTCGGCAGTGTAAACTGCCCGAATGTTACAATGTATACAACAAAACAATAGAAGCCACCATTTGCGTTTACTGAGTTTTATCTCTGTAGGCAAGCTTGCAACATGAACAAAACTTAATCTTTAATCAGCCTAACACATATTTAATATTAACAATAATTATTATTTACGATTACCTCCATAAGTATTTTGTCTTAGTAGTTTCATGTCCAACCTCAAACACGGCGACGCATAAAAAAAATTATGTAATAGTGTAATGTTGGTTACATGCTACACATTACTGCTGCCTGGCGGTGCCATTCCTACAGTTTGTCTTTTTTTTATTTGTTTCGTTGGTTTGTTTGCTGTAATAATATGACGGTGTTAGGTTAGGGAACGAACGCGGAGAAATTATTTACGTGTGCCAGCAAAAAACAAATAATAAGGCTGGAAGGAAAAGTCACGTGTGGAATTTTTTTACCCTAAGCAACACGCAAGAATGCAAGGCTGTTTGCAATATTTGGTTTCGAGAGGCGGTACATCATCGACGTCGTATAGTACCACAAACTTAAAACGGCACCTTGAGTGTATGCACTGCACCCTTTGAAGTGGAAGAGCTTCAAATTCTAGGCCTGTTGTACAACTCTCAACACAACTTTCTGGCAGAGAAAATACGCCTAGCCATGCCATAATTGCGAGTACCTCAAAAATTTCAGATAACGATTGTGTGGCTACATGTTCATCTAGTCCTGATGTAAATAGGTCTAAACCGAAATTTCATAGCTAGTATGAATTAATGGAAAAAATCTAGTGTGAGATTGATGTGACTGCAGTGTAGAAAGTGTGAGGAGACACAAGATTCCCTCTTACACATCAATGATATTGTCTCCTCTTTCCTATCAACCTCCACAAACAAAATAGTTAATTGGCACTTGTGGAAACCATTTCTGGTTAAATGAGAAAGAAAATTTGTCTGAGCAGTACCTAGGATGTAGTAGGGTACTAGTGTCTACCATTTCCAAGTAAAACACTAAAAATATTTCATTCATTAGTTTTAATATTGTGAAAGTTTATGTAAATTAAACATTAAACAAACATTAAATTCCCTTAGTCTGCCAAGTACATATAACACTCTTTAATTCGCATTCGACATACTTAAGCACTGTTCATTCCACAAGATCAAGATAAATTATTTTAAGTTTCCTCAGTTTTGATGAGAGTCAGCCAGTGGGAATGAAACTCCTTTGCATCTCAGGGTGTAACGTTGCGGACTTATTACATTTCCGAATGTTTACGTTGCCACTGCTTGCTCATAGGTAGAATACGAGACGCTCAGTACCAGGTGACGCAGATTAATTAAAAACAAGAAGTTCCAGATCAGTTTGCTTTATACTTTATTTATCATTGAAGTTTCACAATGCCCAGACGACTTTCCAGTTTACAGAGTACGAACTTTCATNTAGTTTGCTTTATACTTTATTTATCATTGAAGTTTCACAGTGCACAGACGACTTTCCAGTTTACAGAGTACGAACTTGCACAATCAGTTATACTAGTGCAGAAAACAGCGCCACAGTCGTTTACAGTTTATTAATGTCTCAAACTTGCATCGCAAGACTAAGTTACGAAGGCAGGAGGGATGTTCGTTCCCTCCTGGCACCCTAACGACCCCCAAGCCCGATGCGTCTTCTTCAACGGTTGGTTACTTTGTTCCTCTAGGCGATAGGCACCACCAGTATATATTAGGCAGGCCTATCCCCCCTTCTCCTAAGATAAGCGCATGGCATCCGGCCTCTGCCAGTAGCGTCATCCAAAACTACGCTGTATCCCGCGCTCTCAACATGTTATCGTATCCGCAACTGCATCGCAGGAAACTAAAACTGTTGACACCGTCCACTTCCAGAGAACTGAACATCATGACGCAGCCGGAAAGTTTCTGTATAATGCTGACGCATAACCAAAACAACAACTTTCGAAACGAGACGGTAAACGGACTCCTGTTACAATGTAAACAGCAGATGTCAGTCCGATAACCTACAAAAGCACACGTCTGCTCGATAAACAAACTATCACGGGAAACGAACCACCGCGGCTTTAACTTGAAACCTGATAAAATATTACGAAGCTTTCCAAAGCTAAATACACACAAAAGAATTTTACACCTGTGTCCCGAAAAATTAAGAATATTGCGTCATTACAAGGGTGCTCTAATGGGCAGAAAAGACCTCAATTTTTTTAAGTTAAATTTAAACAAATAATTGTGCTCAATGACTGTCCTAACCATTTTTTAAAAAAATATCATAGTGGGACAAGATATTCAAAGTTTTTAAAAAGTTCCTGGTAAAGCACTTGTACTTTTGCAGGGTATCCCTTCCCTCCGCCATTACTGACAAAAAATACAAGTGTACTAGGCATACATCTCCTCATATGATAGTAATCCAGTAAATATTGGGCCTCTTTTTCACCTACTCTCTGCTCTTTTATGTTTTAGAACATGTTTCACAACATCATCTAACTTTTAATACACTTTATACCACAATATAAAAATGTTATTAAAGCAGCATCTTTAAGAGCAACTGGTCCNAATTTTACACCTGTGTCCCGAAAAATTAAGAATATTGCGTCATTACAAGGGTGCTCTAATGGGCAGAAAAGACCTCCATTTTTTTAAGTTAAATTTAAACAAATAATTGTGCTCAATGACTGTCCAAACCATTTTTTAAAAAAATATCATAGTGAGACAAGATATTCAAAGTTTTTAAAATGTTCCTGGTAAAGCACTTGTACTTTTACAGGGTATCCCTTCCCTCCGCCATTACTGACAAAAATACAAGTGTACTAGGCATACATCTCCTCATATGATAGTAATCCAGTAAATATTGGGCCTCTTCTTCACCTACCCTCTGCTCTTTTATGTTTTAGAACATGTTTCACAACAACATCTAACTTTTAATACACTTTATACCACAATATAAAAATGTTATTAAAGCAGCATCTTTAAGAGCAACTGGTCCNACATCTAACTTTTAATACACTTTATACCACAATATAAAAATGTTATTAAAGCAGCATCTTTAAGAGCAACTGGTCCAGTTGAAGCCCAGTCCGAGAAGGAAACTAGGCACGCTAGCAACACACTTCCTAGATTTTGGCGCAAATTTTCACGCATCCAATCACAACCAGCATCCGCGCTGGAGCTCTCTGAGATGTGGATAACGCGAATACGTCAATGACGTTTACCTGCCAAAATCATATGGTAGCTGCTGACGTAACCAGTGTTCTGCTTACATGGCGCGCTACGTATGCCCACATCTCTGGTGCTCTAACCAGTGTTTTGTTTACATGGCGCACTACGCATGCCCACATCTCTGGTGCTCTAACCAGTGTTTTGTTTACATGGCGCGCTACGCATGCCCACATCTCTGGTGCAAATACACTTCTAAACAACAAATAAACACATTCAAAAAACTTTTCCCATAAAATAAGCAGTTTTTAAATATACTGTGTTCATTTTTCACTTCTTTGTTTGTAAACAAACTATGTTTACAGTGACTTTATAAACTTAATGTTTGTCAAACAAAACTTTAAAAATGGTGGTAAACCGTAAAAATAAATAAACAAACAATACTTTTAAACTAAAAAACAGAAATATTTATATTGCACTTCAAAACATCGAAAAATACATCAAAACACAAAAAGTGCAATATAAACGAACATCATGAATCGCTACATTCCTTAAAATAAGACTGCTTAGAAACTTAGTAAAACTGAGTGGCTGGAATCTATGGAAGATGATGATGATAAATTATGTCAAACTTAATTTAATAATAACCATTTCATTGAAATTTCCTTCAGACTCTGAACAAAATTTAAAATTGCGGAGTGGCTGTATTGAGGACACGGCCATATGTTTTACGTAAATACGTCTGTTAGCAGGCAATATTTTCTTTGAGATGTGGGAATGAAATTTAAAAAAATGGATACTTTGCTTTTATGGCATAAATCAACAGAGCTAGACAAGACATTTTGTTCAGCATCAAATTCAGCATGGTAGAAGATTGGAGATGCAAGATAGACAGCCCGGAAACGTTTGACCACGCCAATAGCTGCCAGCTAACTCAACCCGTGCCTTACTCATACAAGGCACCAAATCAAGGTCACGCTTACTTTGTAGCCCTTATATTTGTCTGAACGAGACCACATTTATTTCAATCGCGTAGTTAGCCACAAAGTTACAGTGTCTGAATGGCAAATGTTACATCACTGTTTCCGTTCTGGTGCCCCGCGTGTCTGTCTGATTTTAAAGATGTATTCACATCAAACTAATTACACTACTGTACATATTCCTCAGGCAATGACTTATAGCTCTCACAGATTTGTCATTTCATCTTCCAGAAGATGTCACCCAACTCCTTTTGACCGTGTCAAAGCACGAAGCACGTCACACTCGCATACCTCTACACGAGTGCTAATCCATTTCACAAACACAGCATTCTGAAACGACCGCGGAAGAGTCGGCGAGCTCAAACTAACCTCNCACGAGTGCTAATCCATTTCACAAACACAGCATTCTGAAACGACCGCGGAAGAGTCGGCGAGCTCAAACTAACCTCAAGCATGTTGTAGAAGATGTAGAGTTTGATGACGGACTGGCTCTTGATCAAGTGGTACAGCATGGAAGTGTCGACGTACGACATGATCACGCTGCACGCTATAAGAATGCATGCCTTCAGCAGGTCGCATATCTCCGCGGGCTTCAGGATGCTCTTCTGTCTCGACTTCTGCAAACTTATCTAAGTCCATTGTACTAATATTTTCTCAGACACTGTATCATAACCAACTAAAAGTTTAAAAATTATATTTTTTAATTAAAAGATAATTACTATGAAAAATTTTTTTGCATGTGCACAGTAAAACAAACCACAAACCACAGAATATACAATGTGATAAAAACTATATTTAAATGGTTTTTGAAAAATTTAAGATCACATTACAGTGCAGCCAGATATTTTATAATAGATTCACTTGAAAAAAAATGTGCTTTATATCTGGATGAATGCACAAGCGAGGCTTTGAATTGCCCTAATATTGATAAACCATTTGCCAGAGTTTTATGGAAGCAGGACCAACCATCGTTCCAATTTGAAGGAAATGGGAATTATGCTTACATCTTCACTCTATACGGAAGATGATGACAACACTAAAAAATAATGTAAAGATGATTTCTAGCTTGAATGGTTGCATGCAAAGTTTATACAAAAATAAATAAGAGTTCCATTTTTTTTTTTTAAACACACACTTCAGCACCAAGTTCACTATGAAACATAGCAATGCTGTTAAACAGAATATCTGAACATACTGGGAGCATGGATTTACGAGGGAAATAACCAGGGTATGGGAATGAACATCTCAGAACAGCATAACTAATTCATGGGAACANTGCATGGATTTACGAGGGAAATAACCAGGGTATGGGAATGAACATCTCAGAACAGCATAACTAATTCATGGGAACAAACAGCAAGCACTGTAATGCAGACACACTACTTTATTTTTATAGTAAGTTTTGACACAGTTTTAGTATTATTTTCACTCAGCATCTCCAACTAATCTGTATTTCCTTAAAATATTGTAAAACATTACATTAAATTTTTATTGATGAATTGTTCTGTTCGTGGCTTACCTATCTTTAAAGTTTTAATTATTTTGAAGACATTTTAAACACATGCAGGAATATTACAAACAATATATAATTCTTTCAGCTTAAAATTCAACTTTGTCTCAGGCCATTTTACAACACACTGACCACAAAAAAATTTATGGATTGATGTCAAAAAATTCTTACCCAAAACAATCCATGATGGGACGACTGATTAACGCCCAAAATGCTAATATGAATCTCATTGGTAGAAACGTGTACACAAAGAGGAAGGCGTCAGCACACTGGAAAAACACACACGCACTTTGACACTTCCATCATATTTCTTCTCTCCAACAGTTTATGCTGACAGCATGCACCAAATTGTATTTCTTCTTATGATACTTTAATTAAATTTTTACAAGGCAAATTTTTTAGAATTTCCTCTTTGGCCATTATTTTAACTTTGAGAGAAAATTTCAAACCTAATAGTGAGTTGTCGCAGAGTAAAATGGAAGGAGTTTAAAAACAAGTATAAAAATGACTACTTGTTTGTCGTCACAGTTTTCAAAGTGACTGCAGAGATCATACTCGCGTACAGAGCAAGTCTACCTGGCATTTCTACATTAACTGCTGCACATTTTAAGTACACAATTTTACACAAAAATTATAAACAGTGCCTATTTTAGTTGCCTACGTGGTGCCAAGTGAAAATGGCACATTGCAGTGATTCCCAAAGTCCTATGAAACGCGACCCATTAAAAATAAAAGGCCAAAGTTCAGGACCCACTTTAATGCCTTATGTGAGAAACTGGCTCACTGAGTCGGTAGGCACGAGGGCTGGCGGCGGGGGGTCGCATTCACTGCGTACCTTGCGTAGTATTTTACGTCTGATTGACAATTGCATTGCATGTGTGTAGGTTATAAAACATAACATTTATAACTCATGCATATGTTTATGTATGAAATTATATTTTTCGAGGCCCACCAAATTTCAGTCTGCGACCCACCAGTGGGCCGCGACCCACACTTTGGNTGTATGAAATTATATTTTTCGAGGCCCACCAAATTTCAGTCTGCGACCCACCAGTGGGCCGCGACCCACACTTTGGCATATTGAACATAAAAACTGGGAAGTACAAAAAATTAAATTTACATTGCTAAATTAACAAAATAAATTACACAATCAAGTATCGAGACTAACATAAAGAAACTTCCACCTGATTCCAAGTTAAAAAATTCTAAACATAACTCAAAATTTTTTGCAATATCTGTTTTCACTCCAGCCACGTA
>NQII01008438.1:59794-70241 GCA_002778355.1 Clitarchus hookeri | reverse complement strand
CCTCCTGATAAAACGTAAACAGCAGACGTCCGCCCGATAACCTACAAAAGCACACGTTTGCCGGATAAACTATCAAGGGAAACGAGCCACCACGGCTTTAAACTTTCAACCCGATAAAAATATTACGAAGCTTTCCAAAGCTTCCTAAACACAAAAGAATTTTACACCAGTGTCCCGAAAAATTAAGAATATTGCGTCTTTACAACCAACTCGTGTTTCTGGGGTGTGGGACGGCGAATACTACGAGAGACAAGACATTGCTGTGTCTGTAACCCTTTTCCTTTNACTCGTGTTTCTGGGGTGTGGGACGGCGAATACTACGAGAGACAAGACATTGCTGTGTCTGTAACCCTTTTCCTTTGTGGTCTGTTTGTAATGTGGGTTGAGCAAAGTGTGGTGGATATGTCAAGTGTCTCATTCCATGAAAACAAACAACTGAAGGCAAAAATTCTAATTTTTTGTACAGAGAAATGTTATATTTCTTCTCTTTTGACTGAGCTTTTCTTAAACATAGAAAATAAGAGATAATCGACTTCAAAGATTCAAAATTTTTTTTTTTTTTTTTTTTTTTTTTTTTTCCCTTGCTTCAACTAATTTTTTGGATTTAATTTTGAGAAAGTGACTATGGGGCACAATACAGTCAACTCTCATTTCTCAGGCCTCTGGAATAGAGGCATCCTCGAAATAACAATTCTTTTTTGGGGAATCCTGAAAAAAATGTAATTGAAAAGGTTTTTACAATAAGATCTCCTTCAAAATAACAACCATTTCCCTGGGAACCATGAAAGATCTTAGAAACGAGAGTTTACTGTACATGTTTTAGTACTGTCCATTTTATAAGACTTTTAACATTTCACTGTCTGCACTGTCACCAAGTCATTCAGTTTTCCTTGGAAATCGATGGAAGTTATTCAGCTGTATTCGTCGAGGCTAGTCTGCTGAGTTAGATGCTTCAACATGGCGGGATTAAAGCTGAAAGATGATTCTGATGTATAGTGTCCTCTCAGTTGAGTGTGGCACATCTGTGATGGAAAAGGCCATTTTCTTGGAATAAATACATAGCCATATATTAACNTCCTCTCAGTTGAGTGTGGCACATCTGTGATGGAAAAGGCCATTTTCTTGGAATAAATACATAGCCATATATTAACAGATTTACTGATTGCAAAATAAAATAATACGCGTTATTAATTATTACTTATACGGAATGTGTCAAAATTATACAAAAATAGTTTTAATTTCTATTTTCTCCCTCTTGTACAGTAGCAGAAGTAAATAACGGAGTGTGGTGTAGCTGTCTTGTAAATAAAGCAAGCAATATATAGCAAAATAAAAGCTGCCGTCTGTTGAGGAACGGAGCGTAGTGCAGCATGTGGGGTTACAGGAGCGAGGAGATGTGGCGGATGCGAGGGGGCAACGCCTCCAACAGCTGCACCGTGCTCTCCCTGCTGGGCGCCAGCTGTGAGTTCCTCGGCACCATCGGCACGAAGAACGCCAGGTAACCCCTGCTCCGCCCACGCACTGTGTGTCACTTGGTGCCGTTTGTTTACCAAATGGTTACGTGATCCCATGCATCGCGGTGGTGGTGTGAGCTGGTAATCCACGTGTCGTCGGTGGTTCCCCCGTGCCTTCCTTGTGTGGCCTCGCAACATTTAAAGAATATTGGTTATGTTCCTCTTGACTGCAACTGTATTGAATAAAAACTTTTTACCTGTTACATTTTCCTGTAAGAAGAATACAGCAATTACGTTCCCAGGTGATGTACGGAAAAATCCTGAAAGTTAGCTTTTAAATTCAATTGTTTACACTTTTCAAGCAAAAAAACCCTTGTGCACTATATTTTTTGCTAAAGCTTCAATGCTACGTCAGTCTAAAGCAACGTGCTGTAGTGTAAAATAATGTGCCATAAATTATTTTAATGTAAAAAAAAACAGCTTTGTAGTGAGACTTCATCAGTATTATAGCACATGTTGTTCATACTATCAACTTTGTAGTGCAAAACCTTTAGAGAAGTACTGACTGTTCTTGTCACTTTATCACTGCTACTAATGAGGAGAGGGGGGTGAGAGTAGTACAGGGAAGATTATTGGCCTTGTCATTTATTGTTGGTGCAAGAGAAATGATCTTGGGAATGCGGAGTGTTGGGGCACAATTCCCACTGCTGCGGTGTGCGTGGGCCGAGTTGAAGGCAGGTGCTTTGACTGCAGCGGAGGGTGTCTGAAGACAGGAGCCCCAGTAAGATGTTTCAAGCATTAAATACCAGGGTTCTAAGTACATATAGTCTGTTCACTGTTAACGAGCACTTTTGAATTCAACCGTTGAAAAATGTCACTGCCATCACCTGCATATTGTAATGACGCAGTATTCTTAATTTTCGGGACACGTGTTTCATTTTTATTAAGCTTTTCTTAGCTTTGTAATATTTTTATCGGGTTTGAAATTAAAAGCAGCGGTGGTTTGTTTCCCGTGATAGTTTATTCAGGCATCTGTTTACCGTTTCGTTTTGAACGTCGTCGTTTTCAGTTTTTGTGAAGCGTCAGCATTATTTAGAAACTTTCAGGCTGCGTCGTACAAATTTTATATGAGAAGTTCGTTTATCTGTATGTTGGCGGCGCAGTCTTAGTTCCTACAACGCAGTTTGGATGACGCTGCTGGCAGATGCCGGCTGCCGTGCCCTTGCCTTAGGAGAAGGGGGGCGATAGGCCTGCATAATAAATACTCTGGGTGTCTATCGCCTAAAAAAGAAAAAGTAACCAACCGTCGGAGAAGACGCATTGGGCTTGGAGAACTTCACCCACACCGGCAAGCACCCGCGACCGTTAAATCTTTTATCACTACGTTTCTTTTCGGCTTAACCTAAATAATTCTATCAAATTATTTCCGCCGGTGTGGGAGGTCGTTAGGGTGCCAGGCGGCATCGAACATCCCTCCTGCCTTTGTAACTTCGTCTTGCGATGCAAGTTTTGAGACATGAATAATCTGTAAACGACGGTGGCGCTGTTCTGCACTTGTATATTTAATATTTATCGAAACTGACACGTTAACGAAACTTCGTTGTACAAACTAAAACTGCGCCGTCAACATGCAGATAAACGAACTTCTCGTACAACAAAACACTCGTTGACGCATTCTGATAAAAAGCTAAATAATGTTGACGCTTAACAAAAACTGAAAACGACGACTTTCGGAACAAAACTACAACCGGACGCCTGATAAACGTATGCCCGATAAACAAACTATCACGGTAAAACGAGCCACCACGGCTTTAATTTTGAATACCATTGGAAATATTACGAAGCTAGGAAAAACGAACAAAAATGAAACACGTGTCCCGAAAATTAAGAATACTGCGTCATTACAATATATTGAAACATGCGCACTGACTTGCATGTGCCCAGTAAAGTTGGTAACTGCAGAGGGAAAGTAGTTCAATGTCATAAAGTTGAATTGAAAGTGTTAAGTAAACATTTGTGATAATTGAAATTATTAAAACATTTCTATTAAGTGTAAGAATTGACACTTTTGAAAAATATTTACTTTCCTATTAATTTCGCAGTTTATATTTATTGGCATTTGAATTAAGTGGGTCAGCCCCATAGCAATGTTAATCATACACAGTGTGCATGGAACTAGCTCTTAAGCAGGCTCAGTTTACTGTGAACTTTTACTTTATCTAACCCATTCTGACAGTGAACACATTTGTGCATGGTCTGATCACAGTATCTTCATACTTTCTGAAGCAAACCTTTGAAAAATCACCCCACGTACGATAAGTGTGGCTGCTCACTAAAAACATTCTTCCACCAGTATGTGGTGACTATGTCAACATAAAAAAGTTTACTATTTTTTAATCAAGAATTAACTTTTCCTTCTATTTTATCTACAATTTATAATACTTGATTTTTAATTAGTACAAAATACAAAGAGAAAAAAGATTTGTTGGTAATGCCTTGTAAGAAATAGTTTTCATGCAGAATATTCTTAAACTGAATGTGCATGAATGTTGTGCATTGTCCTGTTGGTGTGATTTTCTGTACTTATTTGGCCTGAAAGAAGAACCTTAGCAAAACTTTAGAAAAGTTGAAAGTAAACATGGATTTAATATATACATGATGTTCGGAAATTAAACTCCCAAACTATGGGANCGGTTTACTGTGAACTTTTACTTTATCTAACCCATTCTGACAGTGAACACATTTGTGCATGGTCTGATCACAGTATCTTCATACTTTCTGAAGCAAACCTTTGAAAAATCACCCCACGTACGATAAGTGTGGCTGCTCACTAAAAACATTGTTCCACCAGTATGTGGTGACTATGTCAACATAAAAAAGTTTACTATTTTTTAATCAAGAATTAACTTTTCCTTCTATTTTATCTACAATTTATAATACTTGATTTTTAATTAGTACAAAATACAAAGAGAAAATAGATTTGTTGGTAATGCCTTGTAAGAAATAGTTTTCATGCAAAATATTCTTAAACTGAATGTGCATGAATGTTGGGGCATTGTCCTGTTGGTGTGATTTTCTGTACTTATTTGGCCTGGAAGAAGAACCTTAGCAAGACTTTAGAAAAGTTGAAAGTAAACATGGATTTAATATATACATGATGTTCGGAAATTAAACTCCCAAACTATGGGAGGTGATTCCTTACCAAAAATAAAGTCGAAAATATATAGGACGCCGTATACCTAAACGGAATATTAAAGGAGATATGAGCCTATGAAAATTGGGTTTTGAAAACTTATTTCTTGCAGAATGCCTTGTACAACTCCTACAAAGTCCACAGCGAAGAGGTGACTTATGCTTTCCATGTTGCAGAAACACATGCATAATGCTGGCCGTCCTCTGTCAGTAGTGTTGGGCTTGAGGAAGTGATGCGTTAGCACATCGACGACATGCCCTCCACTAGTACACTCTCCATAGCGTGCCAAATGGGCGTGTCCCATTCAACCGCGTGGGACGTACTGTGGGTACTTCGCCGCCATCCCTACCGCTGGCAGAAAGTACGAGGCATTCAGTGAAAATACATTTCCAAAACCCAATTTTCACAAGCTCACATCTCCTTTAATATTCTGTTTAGGTATATGGTGTCCTGTATATTTTCGACATTACCTCCTGTAATTTGGGTGTTTAATTTCCTAACAGGCTTTATAATGCTTCAAAGGCTTATTTATGGCCAGTTCTTCACACTGCAACGCCGTGTGACCATTTTAGTACATTATGTGTCAGGGAATTTTCATATTTGGAACACATGGCACAAAAAAATAATTAAAGTCTGAAAGAGTTAACATGAATTGCATTACAACCATGTCTGTGTCTGCACCGCAACAAACCAGGTTTGAATCCGGGCATAGTCAAAGCAGGATTTTGACGTGTGTGTAGCATAGTGGATTTTCGCAGTTGCTCATGCGGGTTTGTTTAGAGTGCTCGTGTTTCACCAGACAATGCATTCTCTCATTTCCACCTTTGCTTTAGCCGTATTAGTTCTGGAGTCCTTAGCTGTTCTGTGATGTCCGAAACTTCTCTCTTTTACGTGATTCACGTCGCCGGTGCTCGTGAATTACTTTTAAAACTGGCTTACTCTTTTTCCTGTATGATTTAAGCTGTCACCCATGTTCATGCAATACAAGAGGAGCAGATGCATTTTCAAATATTGCAAGTATGCTTTATATAAACTTTCTTCAGGGAGAGAATGTTTGTTCAGTTTCATGGTGGACGACTTCAAGGCACACGGGATCTCGCTGGAGCACGCTGTCATCTACGAGAACCGAGAGTCGTACACTGCCACGCTGATCATCAACACCAGCACCGGCTCGCGGACTGCGCTCTACTGCTCCAGAGACTTACCGGAGCTGTCCTACGAGGACTTCCGCAAGCTGGACCTCTCCCTCTACTCCTGGGTTCATTTTGAGGTGAAAGCTTTGTAAATTGCATGCAGAAAATCTGCTTGAAACTCAAGAGGGCTCGTGAAAACNGGGTTCATTTTGAGGTGAAAGCTTTGTAAATTGCATGCAGAAAATCTGCTTGAAACTCAAGAGGGCTCGTGAAAACACCATTTTGCTATATCTTCTCACCAATCGAACTCCGTCAAAATTTTAACTGTCTGCTGCAATATAAAAACACCTAACGGCTATGATTATTGTCGACTAACTAGTGAATATATAAATTTTTTAATGTAGAACACAGCAAATATACAAATAACTACTACCAGAGCCTTCAAAAGACTGAATAAAGTCCTTTTCCTTCACAGAAAAATATTTCAAACTTAATATTTCTCTAAATATACCATTAATACTGCCCCTGCATCATTACATGGTCCAAGAAGTGTGTGTTGTGTGTACAGGGTCGAAATACTGATGCAGTCGGCAAGATGATGGAGGACGTGGTTCTGTGGAAGTCCTCTTGGCAACACTCGAACCTACGACTTTCTGTCGAACTGGAAGTACCGAGGGGCAGCAGTGAAAACCTATTTGCGCTGTCCGTCATGGCTGACTTTGTATTTGTCGGTAAAGATTTTGCCTTTCACAATGGATGGAATGATGCACACAGAACACTGGAAGCTATGACAAAACACACTAAACCTGGGTGAGTGAAGAACATGCGAGTATAGTCGGTTCACGACTGGAAGAAACTTTCTTGAAGCCCTGCTAAAGATCTACTTTCAAGGCCATTTTGTATCCTTCTGCCAAAGGGTAAACAAACATTGCCATGTGGCAGTCACGTGGCAATGTTTACATTCCACTGTGCGTGTGTACATGTGTTCGTACATGCACGTACCCATCATAAAAGTAATGTATATATTATTAATGGATATTCCACAAGCGTAAAGTTTTTAATCTTGAGAATTTCACACAAAAGAATATGCGATGCAAGAAAAAAACATTTCATTCTATAAACACAAAATGTGAGTATTAAAAACTTGATGTTTCGTGTGTGTGTGTGTGTGCGCAGGTTTGATTTTGACTGAGGGGGTTGGGTGGGGGGAGAAAAACTTTCACTTTGATTACATATTATAGATGTGGCACAATACTTTGCATTGAAATGTGTCAACATTCAAGGAGTCCATCCAACAACATAAACATGGCACCGCCAATCTCTCATAAGCCCCCGGATGGCCGTGCTGTCACGAGGTCAGGAACCGAAGTTCCCATAACTCTTATAGTGGGTTTGCAACAAAAATGCAACCAGACAGACTTTTTTCAAATAATTGAGCCGGCGGTAGGCCGCTGTGTTTATGTTTTAGTTGGACTCCGGGCCCGTAGTTCATGCTCTTAACCTCTGTTGCTATCTTAAAATATTTCTCCAAACAAAAATATAACTTAAAACTAATACGAAAAGACATTGGTTTCACTAATGTCTAATATTCAAACAATTAAATTGAAACATGTTGCTAAGCAAATGCTTAAAGGAGGAACAAAATAATTGTGCCACAGATTTTGTAAAGAAATGACAATAACAAATTAAACATAACTAAAAAATGTGGCTCCAGTAAACAAAATATTAGAGAGAACTGTTGTTTACAATAATTGAAGAAGCTGACACAGCCCAGTCAAAATCGACATTCAAGGTTAAAAAAATTCACATAGAGCTAAAAATTGGTACGAATGTTGGGAACACCATTATAAATGAAGTGTGAAAAGTCCCCATCAATCCCACATCTGCAAAAAAATTTATTCGAGGTCATAGTTTGCAAATGTGGGTTTTTTGCATTTATCAGCCAAACGGTAAGTTGTATCATAAAAATAGATCACACAATAATTGTAGATCATGCAATTATCTATACAAATTGTTCTTACACCTTTTTTCCTAAGTCACCATTCCTGAGAGATAACGATTCAAAAAGTTGAAAAAGTTGTGTTCTTCATAATATGCACACATTTCAACGCCATCTGTGAGGTAGTGTACTTGGCACTTTTTTTTAAATGTGGTTTTCCCGGTAGGCCTATTCCACCATCTATTTTTTGAGCTAACGTGACCGCACTAACAATGGTGTATCCTAACATCTCCAGTTTGCATTAAGTTAAAACATCCTAAAGGCATAAGCCGCAGTACTTATAAATACTGTTTATTTATTTATTTCTTAGTTAGTTAGAAGTACCGGTAATAACTTACGGATTGTAGTGATTCCTTTTGCTACAGAATTACCATAAATCAAAACAAAAAAGTACATAAACAACTCAACACAGCAACAAATATATATATAAAAAAAAAAAAACAAGAAATGAGTACATCCATCTCCAGTCCAAAAATTAGAAACCAATTATTAAAAAAAAATGTCATGCTTCGATAGCTGCTCTCTGATGTAGACTCCTGCTTTACATATGATGCTATAAAGCAATGCTCAACAACATTACCCTACAATTTAACACTACACAAGAAGATTTTGCAAAAAAAGGATACATGGTGCTGTGCCTGCTGGGTGTACCCAACTTACCATCGGACTTACCATGTAGAACACCCCGGTACCTCACCCAGTGGCACTTCTAAAAGTCTTCAAGGCTGTAGAAGCAAACGGAATGTTGTGCTCCTGCAGCCAATTGTTGATGGCGTCCTTCCTCCAGCTACTGTTGGGGAACTTCTCCAGCTGAAATCACCACACGATTCACAATTCTTTCCAAAACATAAACTTTTAAATAGTTGGTTGGTTGCATTGTATTTATTGGATACCAAATGTGTGATTGGAGACTTCTATAATGTGAATGTGATAAGAATGTATATAACTACTGTGCTAGACATTCTTAAACTTCTTATCATATTACATGTAACTGTTTTCCTGATACCTGTGTTGACTAGCACAGAATCTAACATGTCACAAACAATATAAACATTTTATTTATTCATAAACAAAAGGTTGAAGCTCACACCTGTGTGCTGTGATATGGTGCATTGTCAATGACGATGACACTAGGCTCCTGCAGGCACTCCAGCAAGTGCTTCGTCCATTTTTGGAAAGTGTCGCCTTTCATCTCTCCACGGTAGTCTCCTTTCGCTTGACCTGCAACAAACAACAAACCCGCTTCCGGCACGAAGCCATTACGCCCTCCAGCATGCACTACGACGAAACGTTTACCTTCACCCACACACCGCCTCTTTGCGGTGTGGACCGTATCATCCTGCCAGATCTTCGGTGTGGTGCCTGAAGGCATAATTACAAATTAGTATATAATTATCAAAAAAATGTGAAGTGGTTCCAAAACATACACTGTACAGCACAGCATACCTTAAGCAAAAATCCATGTTTCGTCGACAAAAATAAAGTTGGTGCCCTTTGTCTTTTCTCTCATATACCTCCTCAAAAAGAAACACCTCTGGATCTTGATGTTGTCATCTTCAAGCATCGCCTTTCTTCCGTCAACATTTCTCCACACGAAGCCGATGTTATGCATTAGATGGTACAACTGTGTCCTCTTGCCATGGAAATCGAGGTCGCTTTCTTGAATTTCCTTTAAAAGTGTAGCGAGGGTGATGTGATGTCCTGTAAGATCATGTAAGAAATAATGCGACAGACCTGATACCACACAACATAGATCATCTTAACAGCTCAACTTGTCTTAGCACCGTTTTATGTGTGTTTGCGACTGTCTCGTAGCCAATGAAAATAGTGTTGTTATGAAAATGGTATTCTGAGTATTCAGTCGTTTCGAAGGCAAGCACATTCAGATATCTTCGGCTATATTGACTACATCCCCCTACACTACCCAAGCCTTGTTGTCTGCTTGCGTGTTCGGTAACCTACAAGAAAAATATAACTAAGAATATTTATATCGGAATTGCAGGAGTGTGCACAAACATTGTATTTAGAACCAAATTGCAAATAATAATAATATTTATTATTTACAGTTTGCAATAAACCGACAATTATACCCTTCCAACAGCTCATGGCCAATTGGTACTTTCCTACGTATCCTTACCGACTCGTGACGTCAAACTACTTTCGTTTTAAGCTTAGAATACCAACTAACTAACTGGTCGGATGGGATACTACTTTTTTCATCGGCACGAAAAGTTAGAATAGGCTCCCTACCCATTCATAGACATTTATCACCAACTTTTCTCGTCCTTGGTTATTTACAACCCAACACCCATTTCCTTAACAGTACACTTTANTAACAGTACACTTTATAAAACTTCATCTGTTTTACTCTATACAGTAACAGAATAATTACATTTAACATATTGCACCTCCTCTGCACATCCTGTAAATGATACTTCGAATTGCCCCAACAGTGAAATCATCGATGGTCTCAATGGATTTTAGCTCTTACTGTGTTTTCTTCCTCTTCTTACAAGGGGTGGCTGCCTCACCAACATTTGTCTTGTAATATCTGCAACATTAATAATGAATTTCCAGATACTGGAACAAATATATGTGACCCATGTCTACTACAAGAAAAATTTTAAAAGCACGTTTCAGTATCATGTCAGAAAGCCAAAACAATAAG
>NQII01008438.1:33509-59630 GCA_002778355.1 Clitarchus hookeri | reverse complement strand
ATTTCAAGTGAAGTTTACAGTACAGGGTAATCGCAAACTAATGTACTGACCAGACCTAACAAACCCTTGTATGTTTTTGGTATCAGTAACTGTAGTTGACCCTGTAACTGAATTATGGTCCTTTTTAAATTATGCAAATTAGGTTGGCTATGCAGCACTGAAAGTGAAANGGTTGGCTATGTAGCACTGAAAGTGAAAAATATGACACTGATAATCTACAATAACTGAAAGACAATGGCTGTAGAACAGTGGTGTTGGGGAAATGCATTAATACACAATTGTTTTCTTAAAAGATTATGACTGCGATTTCATCGATTGCGATGTCCTCTCCTGTTTAGTGAAGTTATACAGATATGTTTAATAGTAGGGGAAGTTCCAGTTATATCGACTGTAATCTATTTAGTGACGTATAACAATGGCAATTAATGCCGCAATGCAACTTATAAATACAAAACAAGCTCCTTCTTCAGAATCTTAAAATGCACCATCTCTCCATAACCTATATAAAATTAATTGACTATAACAAACTCACTATAGAGGCAATTTTCCTTACCATTGTCAGTTGTCTTTATAATAAATTTCCACTGTATATATTGGGTTGTTTATGAAGAATCCCTCGCAGGGGTACACAAATTCCAACACAAAGTAGTTTTTATTTTTAATTACACATTTTAATACCACCTTTTGGTTAGGTGATTCATACACTCACATTTGAGTCTATATAACCCTACAAGCCTTGGTTAGTGTAAAAACCAAAAATCCTAGGTTAGTGTAAAACCCAATAATTCTAGGTTAGCACTGTGGATCCGGAGAGTTTCAACATTTCTGCCGCTCTTTCTGTGACGTTACAGGTTTTCATTTCCCCTCGCCTAGTTATTGAATGCAATGATTCCGTGAGATTAATGATGTCCTGTTGGCATTGATGAGTGGTCACTTCTCTTTTCTTCTCCTTGCTAGAACTCATGATTGCACACAAAAACTACAGCAACATACAAAGTTAAATACAGTAAATAAAATTTTAAGCAAACCTGAAATAAATTTAAAAAATATTAAACACGTGAGAACGCACTACAAGTAATCTCTTATTCAGGTTTCAGAAACAAAAGGAATCAGTACGAGAAAGTGAGCACAAATGAAAATCATACGTTATTAAAAACCAAATAATAAAGACAGGATATTAGTAAAAAAAAAACAGATAAATGAATTATTATAGGTTAAACAAGATAATCGCACAAATTCTCTGGCACATGTGTCAACCACGCCCAGTCAACAACACAAGGAACGAAGGTTAGTAAACAAATGGCTGTGCTACTTTCACTTTGAGCGTGATCATATGACTATGCAAGAAGCGTTGAAATCTAAATACGTTAGCATCACGTCATTAATAATTTGCATAATAAGATATAAGTCTTTTCGACACCCATNTCAACATTTCTGCCGCTCTTTCTGTGACGTTACAGGTTTTCATTTCCCCTCGCCTAGTTATTGAATGCAATGATTCCGTGAGATTAATGATGTCCTGTTGGCATTGATGAGTGGTCACTGCTCTTTTCTTCTCCTTGCTAGAACTCATGATTGCACACAAAAACTACAGCAACATACAACGTTAAATACAGTAAATAAAATTTTAAGCAAACCTGAAATAAATTTAAAAAATATTAAACACGTGAGAACGCACTACAAGTAATCTCTTATTCAGGTTTCAGAAACAAAAGGAATCAGTACGAGAAAGTGAGCACAAATGAAAATCATACGTTATTAAAAACCAAATAATAAAGACAGGATATTAGTAAAAAAAAAACAGATAAATGAATTATTATAGGTTAAACAAGATAATCGCACAAATTCTCTGGCACATGTGTCAACCACGCCCAGTCAACAACACAAGGAACGAAGGTTAGTAAACAAATGGCTGTGCTACTTTCACTTTGAGCGTGATCATGTGACTATGCAAGAAACGTTGAAATCTAAATACGTTAGCATCACGTCATTAATAATTTGCATAATAAGATATAAGTCTTTTCGACACCCATTTGTAAGCGATAAATTAACAATTACGTTAAAACTTTGGAACTATTTCCTCTCTTTGTGTTTGCAACCTAACGACATAACTGTATCCGCGCTCGCCGCTGTTTATGATGTTATATGCATGTAGCTAACGTCTAGGGTGTTTTTTCAAAGGTTGATTTTCAAAAGTTTCTTCCAGTCGTGAGCCGACTATAGATGTATGGATCTTGTAATTAGAGACCTGGAAATTTCAGGGATTCATTTGGCAACCAACTAGACTCCACAATCCTTTTTGTACACTAGCCACAATTGTTCATTGGCNTAAAAATTTCAGGGATTCATTTGGCAACCAACTAGACTCCACAATCCTTTTTGTACACTAGCCACAATTGTTCATTGGCTGTTGGTTCAGTTTTACCCCAAACCAGTTAACATATGATTAATTTTTTTTTCCTTGCATGCTCGTTTTTTGTTTAAATTCGTTTGGGATGTGTGTAACAATAGAAATAGGCACTCAAATGTACATATGGTTGAAGTTTAACTTCTCAAATAAATTAGCAAGATTTTCTGGCCTCATAATTTAATGTTGAAGAGTAGTGGTACAGGCAGGTACAGATAGATTTTCGCATGTTGTGTTACAATGTATGGTAATATGTATATTTAAAAAATACATCACAATTACAGTATTTGTATTCATGTTGTATATATACATACAATTGAGGCTTCTCTNTCATTTTTTTTTCCTTGCATGCTCGTTTTTTGTTTAAATTCGTTTGGGATGTGTGTAACAATAGAAGTAGGCACTCAAATGTACATATGGTTGAAGTTTAACTTGTCAAATAAATTAGCAAGATTTTCTGGCCTCATAATTTAATGTTGAAGAGTAGTGGTACAGGCAGGTACAGATAGATTTTCGCATGTTGTGTTACAATGTATGGTAATATGTATATTTAAAAAATACATCACAATTACAGTATTTGTATTCATGTTGTATATATACATACAATTGAGGCTTCTCTGCCATTGTACTTTTGTATTTTTACGTAGCGCTCTGCCCGAAGGCCATTCCGTCGCTAAGGCCGCCCAATCGGTGTGGAAGAGGGATCACGCCCTCTCATCGCAAGTGTCCTAGCTTAGCACCTTAGTTGACCAGATCCAAAGCCCCAACCTGATTCACAAGTACAGCAGAGAACGTCTCACCACAAGGTTCTGAGACCCTAGGACTCAGATAGCAAGCGTATGGTCTGGTTAGGGTTCTATCCATACCCCTAGTGTGTCTCCAGGACACAACCGGAGCGGGTTGCCGCTCACTGACTGGTCTTTCTTTAAGAGGAGGAATCTCCCAAGACCTCCTCCAGAATATGGAGTTAACCATTGCCAGCACGAGTCCAACCTGTACTGATAGGTAAACTGGAGAAAACCTCTGGTGGGTCCAAACCGATCAGTCCTTGCTCCAATTTATTTCCCATGGCACTAGTTTGTTTTCAATGCCCCATCACTCCACCAATGGCGAGTGCCAGGCGAACNCACCCAATCGGTGGGGAAGAGGGATCACGCCCTCTCATCGCACCTGAGTTGACCAGATCCAAAGCCCCAACCTGATTCACAAGTACAGCAGAGAACGTCTCACCACAAGGTTCTGAGACCCTAGGACTCAGATAGCAAGCGTATGGTCTGGTTAGGGTTCTATCCATACCCCTAGTGTGTCTCCAGGACACAACCGGAGCGGGTTGCCGCTCACTGACTGGTCTTTCTTTAAGAGGAGGAATCTCCCAAGACCTCCTCCAGAATATGGAGTTAACCATTGCCAGCACGAGTCCAACCTGTACTGATAGGTAAACTGGAGAAAACCTCTGGTGGGTCCAAACCGATCAGTCCTTGCTCCAATTTATTTCCCATGGCACTAGTTTGTTTTCAATGCCCCATCACTCCACCAATGGCGAGTGCCAGGCGAACAGAGGCAGCTCCTTCCACCAGTTAGTGCACCAGGCGNGGGGGGGGGAGGAATCTCTCCAAACCTCCTCCAGAATATGGAGTTAACCACTGCCAGCACGAGTCCAACCTCTAGTTATCAGTACACTGGAGAAAACCTCTGGTGGGTCCGAACCGATCAGCCCGTGAGCCAATTTAGTTTCCATGGCACTATTTGGTTTTCAATGCCCCATCGCTCCACCAATGGCGAGTGCCAGGCGAACATAGGCAGCTCCTTCCACCAGTTAGTGCACCAGGCGGCAAAGCCACCTATTGGCACACTCCGGTTGTGGTTGAGGACACAACCTCACCGGGCATAAGCCTTACACCCATTACAGGCTGGTTGCCCGCCTAGCATCCAACCCCGGACCGCCGTCAGGAAGACGGAGGGTGTATGCGATGAGCGTGGAGTGGCAGACTTCCCTGGTTCCGCCATGGTGCGCGTTCCATGGGAAAAGCCGCCCATTGTTCTGAAATGGAAGATTTCCATCATTATCAAACTCCGTAGGTCTCAACCCGTTGGTACCAGAATTTTTCCATATTATCATCACTTCCACGCCATCGCCGCCACAACCATCCACCAGCAGAGCAGCCACTTGCAAGAGCCATCATTGGCCACTGACCAGTACCATGCTTCAGAATTTCTTCACCATGAAATTCCAGTATTGGGCCCCAACGGCCTGAATGTCAAGTGGTCGGGCTTAGGTACCAAATTTCCGCCTAAGCCATCATTGCAGATACCCCTTACCAGTCACGAGGAGACTGGTTCCCATATTCTCATTGGGATACGGGCGGCGGAGCTCAATTTGCGTTACACAGGGGTGGCCCGAGGAGCCTTGGGTTGCCATGTGAGTGGAGAGAGGCAATAGGGCATCATCCACCCTTTCTAGGGTCAAATGCGGTAACCGGACTTGGCTACTATAGCATGGTACTGCCACACCACCTCATGTGCCTGGAAACCTTCCTCCCAAGGGAGTCACTGACCCATATCCCATAAAGAGTGAATTATCATCACATCATCCGCCAGATCTGCCTGGAATAAATGCCTCTCTAGCTTATTCTGTTCATCCACTAGTCTTCATCGTGAATCTTCACCCAATCAGCTTCTCACTCCTCTTCACTCCTGTTAGCACACTCTCCCTTTCTCTCTTACCCTCTATTTGCCATTCTAGTATCTTCTTTGGTAACTTCCCCATCACCGTTCTAATCATGTGGCTACGTTATACATGATGTCTCAGACCTACCGTACCAGCCCTTTTTCTCGAAAACTGTGCATCTGAGCTTTTCCGGGTAAAATGCTTTGTAGGCAAACCCTCAAGGACTAATTGAATGGNTCAACCCGTTGGTACCAGAATTTTTCCATATTATCATCACTTCCACGCCATCGCCGCCACAACCATCCACCAGCAGAGCAGCCACTTGCAAGAGCCGTCATTGGCCACTGACCAGTACCATGCTTCAGAATTTCTTCACCATGAAATTCCAGTATTGGGCCGCAACGGCCTGAATGTCAAGTGGTTGGGCTTAGGTACCAATTGTCCGCCTAAGCCATCATTGCAGATACCCCTTACCAGTCACGAGGAGACTGGTTCCCATATTCTCATTGGGATACGGGCGGCGGAGCTCAATTTGCGTTACACAGGGGTGGCCCGAGGAGCCTTGGGTCGCCATGTGAGTGGAGAGAGGCAATAGGGCATCATCCACCCTTTCTAGGGTCAAATGCGGTAACCGGGCTTGGCTACTAAAGCATGGTACTGCCACACCACCTCATGCACCTGGAAACCTTCCTCCCAAGGGAGTCATTGACCCATATCCCATACAGAGTGAATTATCATGACATCATCCGCCAGATCTGCCTGGAATAAATGCCTCTCTAGCTTATTCTGTTCATCCACTAGTCTTCATCGTGAATCTTCACCCAATCAGCTTCTCACTCCTCTACACTTCTCTTCACTCCTGTTAGCACACTCTCCCTTTCTCTCTTACCCTCTATTTGCCATTCTAGTATCTTCTTTGGTAACTTCCCCATCACCGTTCTAATCATGTGGCTACGTTATACATGATGTCTCAGACCTACCGTACCAGCCCTCTTTCTCGAAAACTGTGCATCTGAGCTTTTCCGGGTAAAATGCTTTGTAGGCAAACCCTCAAGGACTAATTGAATGGTGAACCCTACATTGTCCATAATATGCTGGAAATGGAAGGAAATGAAGGTAACTTCATAATTTCAAATGGGGAGATAGGACAATATTAGCATCGTTGAATAGAGCTCGCAAAACGGAACATTTTTTGTCTGGAAAGTCTTTTAGTATGTGGTGCCGATTTATCAAAAATCTCCCTAGCGCTGACAAGAGGAGGTGTGTAAAACTACCTTTTTAGCATTGTAGTGAGAAAACAAACTTTTGCTTACACTTTCAATTTGAAATAAACGTATTTTGTGCAGTTAAACAGTACAAAAATTCATGATTTTTAAATTATTAATAATTTTTTTGTTTAGCAATTATTACAAAAGAATGCATTTGCTCGTTGTCTGTTTACTGTAATAGATGTTCGAAATGATTTTGAGCCTTGTTCTAAGCACATTTGTGCCTGTCTTCGTGCGCTTTGGGTACCCCGCAGTACCTCTGCAGCTGGCAGTGACCGGCATGCTACCCTCGTTCGATATTTCATTTCATCTCTCGTAGGAAACTGTTGATACACAGTGTCTTTAATGCGTCCCCCTCCCCCCGTCTCCCAGCTGGAGTTAAGTCTGGCGACCGTGGTAGCCAGTTCACTGGTCCCCCTCTCCCAATGCATCGACTAGGAAAACGTTATTTAAAGTACACCTGGCCACCAAAGAAAAATGGGCCAGACATACATCTTGTTGCAGCCAGATTGACAACCGTGTTGCTAGTGGAACATCTTGTAGCAACTCCGTAGGTGTGTGTTGCAAAATTCCAGAGTACCGCTCACCATTTAATTGTTCATCGAAAAATGTCTAATAACTAGATGGTGGATGAGTCCACACGAGGTGTGCTTGTTGTCATGCTGACGTAACAAATGAGAGTTTTCTGCTGACCAATAGTGAGCATTGTGGATATTTACTTCCCCATTAGATTAGAAAGTGGCAGTCCACAGCATAATAGTCGGGAAGTCCAGATTTTGATTTAAATCGGAGGCAATTCTTGTCTGTAAATAATCTTTGTTTAATGCCGGATGGACATGAATGTGGTAGGGATGTAAACCACAGTTGTGTAGGATTCTCCAGATGGTACTTTTGCTCACCCAAGAATCCCGTGCTATTCTTAGAGTGGTAAGATGTGTGTGCAAATTTATTGCAACAAGAATATCTGCACTTCTATCATCTATATTGTTACGATTATGGGTCGGTTGCACATGGCCGCTATTGTGAATCTGCGCCACCAATCGGTGAAAAATAAGTCGTAACCAGCGTGGACGATATACCTCCCTTCATAAGCCAGCTCTGCTTGTCGGTAATTCTGGCAACATTCTTTGAGCACCATAAGTATATCAAATTCCTCTTCCTTAAAATTACTCCATAACTGCATGAATAACATAAACAAATTAAAAACCATGTTAGAAATCTTTCACAGTGCACAATGCCTCTTTTTCGACATGAGGATTGGCAGAAACACAGAAGAAATGTAAGTAATGCTATCTAGGGTCAACAGTTCCCGCCCACCTCATTTGGGCTGACTTGGCGTGGCGCGATACAATAGCGGATGTGCCAGAGAGTATTTTGATATCAAACAAAAATACTTTCCAGGCAAAATATGTTTAGTTTTGCGAGCTCTATTCAACGATACTAATTTTGTACTAACTTCCCATTTGAAATTACAGAAGTTACCTTGGTTTCCTGCAGCGTCCGGCAGATTATAGGCAATGTAGGGTTCTCCGTTAAATTCGTCCTTAAGGGTTTGCCTACAAAGCATTTAACCCAGAAAAGGCCAGATGGATGCACAATTTTCGAGCAAAAGGGCTGGTACGGTAGGTCTGGGACTCCTGTATATATTGTCTTGGATGGACTGCTCTGTTAATCTGTCTCCCTCATCTTAATGTTACGCATTCTGTCTACTCTTGTAACTCCTGATCAACTTCCTCTCTCATTTCTGTAATGTCTCTATTCATCACTCACATTTCTGCTCCATACAACAGTAGAGCTTCCTTGCACTTCTGCGACTCCTTGCGTCTTACCAATGACCTTGCACATTTTTTAATTGCTTCAGCTTGCATTCCCCTTTACTATTCCCCCTTTCATTTCCTTCATTCTCCTCGACCACACTTCCAAGANTAGCCCAGTTCACTGGTCCCCCTCTCCCAATGCATCGACCAGAAAAACCTTATTTAAAGTACACCTGGCCACCAAAGATAAATGGGCCAGATTTACATCTTGTTGCAGCCACATTGACAACCGTGTTGCTAGTGGAACATCTTGTAGCAACTCCGTCGGGGTGTGTTGCAGAATTCCAGAGTACCGCTCACCATTTAATTGTTCATCGAAAAATGTCTAATAACTAGATGGTGGATGAGTCCACACCAGGTGTGCTTGTTGTCATGCTGACGTAACAAATGAGAGTTTTCTGCTGACCAATAGTGAGCATTGTGGATATTTACTTCCCCATTAGATTAGAAAGTGGCAGTCCACAGCATAATAGTCGGGAAGTCCAGATTTTGATTTAAATCAGAGGCGATTCTTGTCTGTAAATAATCTTCGTTTAGTGCCGGATGGACATGAATGTGGTAGGGATGTAAACCACAGTTGTGTAGGATTCTCCAGATGGTACTTTTGCTCACCCCAGAATCCCGTGCTATTCTTAGAGTGGTAAGATGTGTGTGCAAATTTATTGCAACAAGAATATCTGCACTTCTATCATCTATATTGTTACGATTATGGGTCGGTTGCACATGGCCGCTATTGTGAATCTGCGCCACCAATCGGTGAAAAATAAGTCGTAACCAGCGTGGACGATATACCTCCCTTCATAAGCCAGCTCTGCTTGTCGGTAATTCTGGCAACATTCTTTGAGCACCATAAGTATATCAAATTCCTCTTCCTTAAAATTACTCCATAACTGCATGAATAACATAAACAAATTAGAAACCATGTTAGAAATCTTTCACAGTGCACAATGCCTCTTTTTCGACATGAGGATTGGCAGAAACACAGAAGAAATGTAAGTAATGCTATCTAGGGTCAACAGTTCCCGCCCACCTCATTTGGGCTGACTTGGCGTGGCGCGATACAATAGCGGATGTGCCAGAGAGTATTTTGATATCAAACAAAAATACTTTCCAGGCAAAATATGTTTAGTTTTGCGAGCTCTATTCAACGATACTAATTTTGTACTAACTTCCCATTTGAAATTACAGAAGTTACCTTGGTTTCCTGCAGCGTCCGGCAGATTATAGGCAATGTAGGGTTCTCCGTTAAATTCGTCCTTAAGGGTTTGCCTACAAAGCATTTAACCCAGAAAAGGCCAGATGGATGCACAATTTTCGAGCAAAAGGGCTGGTACGGTAGGTCTGGGACTCCTGTATATATTGTCTTGGATGGACTGCTCTGTTAATCTGTCTCCCTCACCTTTATGTTACGCATCCTGTCTGCTCTTGTAACTCCTGATCAACTTCCTCTCTCATTTCTGTAATGTCTCTATTCATCACTCACATTTCTGCTCCATACAACAGTAGAGCTACCTTGCACTTCTGCGACTCCTTGCGTCTTATCAATGATCTTGCACATTTTTAAATTGCTTCAGCTTGCATTCCCCTTTACTATTCCCCCTTTCATTTCCTTCATTCTCCTCGACCACACTTCCAAGATNAATTGCTTCAGCTTGCATTCCCCTTTACTATTCCCCCTTTCATTTCCTTCATTCTCCTCGACCACACTTCCAAGATGTGTACATTGAAATTTTCCACCCTTCCTAAATTAATGAAACAAAATAAAAAATTATTTTAGACGCTTTGGCTAATTTTGACATTTTTAATTACAACTGATCAGAAAAAAAAATGAACTCACATGTTAATTGAAAACTATGTTTCCTGGTGACCAGCGCCACAGTGATAGTCCCGTGGGGGGAGCATGGTGCGGCAGCACGTGGTCCAGACGGAGCGGTGGTGGAGTCCCCGGCCTTCCCTCCCCCACGGGTGGTGGACACGCTCGCCGCGGGAGACACTTTCATCGCAGCGACCATCTATGGGCTGAGTTCTGGGAAGTCTCTCCAGGACAGCGTCACCCTGGGCTGCCGAATTGCCGGGGCTAAGGTTGGCAACTATGGCCTGTCTCACATCAAGCACGCCTACAGCGAGATGTGCCGCCACACCCACTGACACATGTTTGCGCGACTTCCTCACTGAAACACTTTTTTGTTGTACTGTCATGCTAATCTCAGTCATGTTTTTATCATTGGTTAACCAATGTGTAATAAACTTAATAATCAGTTTTTTTTTTAATTTTGCACCACAGCTGATGGATTTATTACAAACAGCTCCTGTCATGTGCTAAATTGTAGTTGCATAACATCAAATATGTTTTAACATAACACATATACTATAGTTTGACCACAGTTGATGATGATATGACTGCTACTTTGAATCTCTGCCAAAATTTTGTGAATTAAATTATACCAATAATGAAATAGCTACAAGTGTTGTCACAGGAACATATTTTGTGTGTTATTATTTTTAACTCACTCCCAGTAAAATTATGACGACGTGCACCAACAGATAAGATGGACTAAAGTGATGATCCTTGGAATGAGGTACATTGAAAGGTGATGTTCAACCTGTGATGAAATGAATTAATACAACACACAAAGTGTTTAATGGTGGGGGAAAGATGGAGTCTCCAGACAGCTCTGTTTGCCACATTCTCCTTGGAAGGTAGGACTTTGACACGTGCAGTGCTGAACCAGAATCTTAGCGATGAGACACCAGAGTGCTAGCTGCATTTTTTCACGTGTACCATACTTTACTTTGCTACATTCCAACTAATTACGCTAGTTTTCATCAAAATTTTCCATTTGGCTTTGGGATTTCTGAATGCCTTGCTCTACGACCAATGGAATATAACAAGGTTCCTCAAAGCAGACATAAAAGTGGTTGAGAACTGCGTTGAATAAAATAAGTAGCCACACAGAGGTTTACAAGAAGTTAAAACAGAAACTTGTAGCGTGTTCAGTGTGTTAATATTAGTCCCAAATCCATTTTATTTCCCTTACAATGTCTTAACTAGTACATACGCATAATTTAATTTCTGTTTCAACGAGCAGAGCAGGAGTCAAGTGTTATTTGTGTCTTTACTTTGTAACTTCATACTGTTGTGCGAACTGGGTAGTTAGGTTTTAGTAAATACAACTACTGAACCCCGTGTTTTTGTCCAAGTAGTAGAGTACTATTGCTAGGCAGCGCTGCATCACAGTGCGAGAGACCGGGCGTACGTCACGGACTAAACAGTGGCGGCAGCAGCTCGTGTTGTAGATCCCACTAACCTAACTAAGTACATTGCGTATGTTAATGCATCGCATCCTACAGGGCTTGCTATGCTGACCATCCGCCCTGAGGTCTTGGCTCCTGTGAGCATAAATTCGACATTACGTCATTAACCTCCCCCCTTGGCACATCACCCGTAGCTTGCCGACCACCTTCCCGCCAGCGTCACCGTGGTGATGGCGACAGTGGGCGGATGGCCCACACCCAAGAGAAGTCTCTTGCTATGTTCGAGCTGGTGCCCGTTCTATATATTTTACATGAACCTCCGAAAAATCTGGTACCATAAGTTGAACCTACCTTGCCCCTGTTCCTGAGACCACAACAGCCCGTCAACTTGAGGATCCAGTTTGAAAGTCAGAATGGGCCATTAAACGTGAAGAAGATACTAAGCGATAAAGAAATGGTACCCAAGGTACGGAAATATCTCAAGATGGTAAGTAAACGCAAGGAAGAATTTGATGTCGGGTGGCAGGGTCTTAAACAGAGCCACAATGAAACAAAGCCCTGGATCAAATAACAATCAAAATGACTGAACATATTAATGCAAACGTAGTTGTGTTGAATGACGAGGAGGGGGCAGGTCCACCCTCTCAGGACTGTGAAGAAGTGGGCACAGTCATCAGTAGTGAGAGAGTAATCTACTTTGGAAGACTGAGAATCTCAGGAGGGTCCGAGGTCAGGTGATGGACGGTTGTGCTCCTGGAATCCAGTCTTATATGTGAGAGAAGGGCTCAGAACTGTGGCCAAAATAGTCACGAACCAGAGAANTTGTGCTCCTGGAATCCAGTCTTATATGTGAGAGAAGGGCTCAGAACTGTGGCCAAAATAGTCACGAACCAGAGAATTCCATCTCACTACGGGCACCAGCGGCGGTACTGGGCCTATCGAACCGAAATTAATACCACTTAAATTGAGACATAGAGGATCGGGAGAACAGCATAGCCACCTGGGTGACTCGGCCACGACCTACAATAGCAGAGCAGCCGGAAAGAAATCAGCAAGACATCTCTGGTAAGTGTTTCTCCGCCAGAACTTTGCACGAGNTTGTGCTCCTGGAATCCAGTCTTATATGTGAGAGAAGGGCTCAGAACTGTGGCCAAAATAGTCACGAACCAGAGAAGAACAGAGAATTCCATCTCACTACGGGCACCAGCGGCGGTACTGGGCCTATCGAACCGAAATTAATACCACTTAAATTGAGACATAGAGGATCGGGAGAACAGCATAGCCACCTGGGTGACTCGGCCATGACCCACAATAGCAGAGCAGCCGGAAAGAAATCAGCAAGACATCTCTGGTAAGTGTTTCTCCGCCAGAACTTTGCACGAGTAACAGTGCGATGACGATGCCCTTACCATTCTCCAACCCCGACCTCGTGCCGAATGGCGCACTTCCAGTGTGGCTAGAAAAGCCAGGTTTTCATATGCTATTTTCTCATGACAGTGGCGCCTTTCCGCCACCCCTAGAAAAGCCACATTTCAATATTTCTCAAAATTTTACAAGTTACATTTTTGAACACCATTGTCTCATGACTATGGCTACGAAAGCCATTTTCCGATATTTTACAACTTTTGAAAATTTGAAAAGTAATATTTTCAAACAGTTTTGAAACATTTAAAATATGCTAGCCATTATGAAAATCATTCTAGGGCATTCTAAATGTGTTACATCAAGCTATGAGTCATAAACATGGCAAATAAATCACATATTTTCTAATCCAATTACAAGTTTTGGATTGGATTGTGCTGCACAAGTGTCAAGCGTATCAATGTAACCCCATCTGGATGTGTGCAAAAACAGCATTCAGGTGTCATGTACGTGTAAATAGACGAAAAGGCATTTCTATCACTTTGTAAAACAATGCCAAAACTGGCATGCAGAATTTTACAAGCCAAACAGTTAAGTGTGTAACTGTGAATGCAACATAACTGTGGTCCAACCAAATGGTGCTAAGCTCTCGCGAACTGCTTCTGCAACTTTTTGACATTATTCTTAAATTTTGATATAATAATTTACACACCAAATTTCAGGAGTATGAATGAGCCCTTCAGGCACCAGTGGGGTGTCACAACATAATTGATAAACATGTCAAAACTGTGTTAAAATCAATTTCAGGATCTTAAAGTACATTTTCAAAACATTTTTGGCAAACATTTCCGTAAAATTTCAATATGGCAGGAGGGCACGTGGTCAATAGCGGCCATTACCTATTGCACTCCGTATTTCTGGACTAAGCAGCCATTTTCTTTCACCCCATCACTGCACAACTGGAGAACAAGGGATCCTAGCAGCAGCAAAGATATGCGAGAGTGCGAACTGCATTCCAATATCATGGGCCGGTCCTACACGCTCCCGGATCGCCAGGGCTGACTGCCGCGAGCGGAAAAGTCTATGACCCCGCATCAGGTGTAACTACGAACGGTAACTACCGTACCACATCTCCCCCTTCTCAGCTCTTAAGAGCATACAAAGGGGAAAGATGGCTATGCACACTTCGGTGGGGAAACCGGCGCTCCTGTGCAACAAGTGTGTGCGCCTAGTGGCGAGCACAGCCAACATCTACACTTTTACAATTAACGTCAATGATCGTCAGTGTACACACCAATATTAATCAAAGGTCACGGATCTCTATTAATCAGGCAAATAAAATACTATGTACCACATTACTACAAACATCTGTAGGAATACCAGCGAACCCCTTAATGGGAAAACCTAGCCAGTGCAAGCAAGAGAACACTACAGAAGTGCAAACAAATCCCCTGACAATCCAACTACGACCGTATGAACGGTGCATAAATTTAGTATGGTGCGATGGAAAGGGACAGAACGTTATAACTTGCGTACACTGTAGCCAGCTATACCACCCCCTGGCGTGTTACGCCGCAGGAATATGCGCACATTTGCGTGGGATAATTTAAGTGTGCGTGGTGTTATGACAGTTCATCAGAACCTACGCTGGACTGTCTAAACTTATTCGGCGGTAATCAATTACCACCAACACAATGTCAACAGCCCGTGTGCTACGGTGCCAGGAACGATGTAGTGAATTGCCGGTTTTGTGGGCATCAAGCTCACCAAAGATGTGTTCCCATGAACGAATGGATAGCAGGCAAAGAACATTCAGACGAATGCCAGGCATGCAGAATGCGTCGTGCGTAACGTTTGGCAACACAAACTGCCATGTAGAATCCATGTCCTGCCACTGTTTTCACCATACCTCTTATACAATCTACATNTGTTTGGCAACACAAACTGCCATGTAGAATCCATGTCCTGCCACTGTTTTCACCATACCTCTTATACAATCTACATCATACCCATGCCAAACTGAGCAAGTACAGAACAAGGAAAATGTGTATAAACAAAACCACACTCAAACAGCCAATAACACACCAGCACGGTTTCAATCGTTACATATGTTTGCGGGTTTACCGATACAATGCCCCCAGGCCTTCCTCGAGGACTGTACAACCCAGCTCTGCTGTTATGTTTGCGAGGTAGAGTGGCCTAATTGCATCGGAGGCCAGCTGAGGGGAGACTCACTACAATGATGGTGATCGGTTAACCTCTATGGGACGAAATGGGCCACATTTTTATCGGCTTTCCAGTACCGATATAATGGCACCTTCTCCTCACTACAAGCACACAGTCGCGCTGTACTCGACAAACAATGGGTCCATGAAACTCTAATGGCTTTTATTATGTGGAAGATACATCTAGTATAATAGTACCACCCAAGTATGACGGTGACCGAGGTATTGGAAGTAGAAGACGGAATGATCCTACCCGAATACTGCAACACACTAGCACCACTCATTCACGGCCCGTTAGAGGCATTCATGCGCTTGGTAGTGATCTTGGACGACACCAAGTGCGAAAGTCAGGACCGCGAGGAGAGTGCATCGCACAGAACAACCAGCAGATTCGGTGGAAGCAAAACTAGTTACAGCAGTAATACTAACAACAGCACGACTCGGAAAGACACACCTCCCGCTGTGTCCCAGTCACCATCAAAACCAAGTTAGCCCACTGTAACCAACAATACCAAATGGGCATGGGACAAAACGAAGAAGTCACCCTACCCATGCAAAAACTGACCAGGCGAGCAGTACCACATGTATGGTGATTGCCCAGGTATGAAAAAGGGGAAGACAACGGTCGAAAATGACAATCCAACACTGCCGGGAAACGATCAGAAGGGGTAGGTCGACCGGACGTCGTCTCCCCCAAACCCGACGAGCTGATCCCGACTTTAATCCCTCAACAGGCCCAACTTCAGCAGCTTCTCGCAGATCAACAACCTACACCAAGTAAGTTCATATGCATTCATGTGTACGTCAACAGTGTGAAGTGCTATGCCCTTATTGACACGGCCACATCCCACAACTTTGTACATTCAGGGTTCGTTGAAGTGAGAGCTCTGTGGCCTTACTGTGAAGCCATTAATTTAACCACAATTAACAATAGCNACATTCAGGGTTCGTTGAAGTGAGAGCTCTGTGGCCTTACTGTGAAGCCATTAATTTAACCACAATTAACAATAGCAAGGAAACCATGGGATAAGCCAACATAATGGTACGCATATGCGACTTGGAGACAAACACGATAGCACTCGTCATCGACGAGCTACGTGAAGACGTCATTATCGGTCTACCATGGCTAATCGAACAAAACTCTATCGTTGAACCAGCAGCTAGGATATTCAATTTCGACAGAAGAGAGCGTAGGATAGTCTACAAACTAGACCCCTGACCTATAAACAGTGTGGTCAACGTNTATTCAATTTCGACAGAAGAGAGCGTAGGATAGTCTACAAACTAGACCCCTGACCTATAAACAGTGTGGTCAACGTCAATATTTACGACCCAGACCACAGGGTATCCCGAACTTACAATGTGACAGTACAGCGAGTGTTGGAAGAACGATGGGATGCATTTGCAGCCACGGATCCATTACGACATACCAATGTTGTGGAGCGCACAATTCCAACAGAACATGAGAGGCCCATTTTCACACCAAGATGCAGCTTCCTTAGCCACCATAGTAAGATCTTCCTAGAACAGACACGTGACATGATAGCAGAGCGGGATATCGAACCGACAGTAATCCGCTACAATTCTGCAATAACACTGGCGCCGAAGAAAGATGGAACTTGGCATTTCTGCGGCGATTTTCGACCCCTGAGTCTGGTCACTGAAAGTGCCCNAAGAGACCCTCACGAGCATGCCTTTTTAAAGCCTTAACACTTTTCAACCACCCTCTGTCCTACATCAGTATTAAGGATGCGCTTAACATATTAGGAAATGCCAAAATTATGCCATCCCTGGATCTGCTCAGTGGCCCACTTCTGTTCCAAAGAAGCCAGGATACAGACACAAGACGGAATTTACCATGTCAGATTGAAGGCGGTTTGAATTCTGTGCGAGGCCTTTCAGGTTGAAATGTGCGCCATCCACATTTTAAGCCATGGTGGTCCAGGTACTAGATGATTTTGTAGGCTACTTCACTCTCGCCTTCCTATACGACATCGTCATTTGGTCCGAGACGTGGGAAGACATCATTCACCACCTCTCCCTACTACGGGAGTGCCTTGCCATCAATGGGCTCATGTGCGTGAACCACAAATGCTACATAGGAAAAGTACAGCAATCCGGTGCTGTAATTTGAATATTAAATTGTGATACACTATTTTACACCGCGCTGCACTGCAGTGCACTGCTCTCACCGCTATCGTATGAATCGGAGCAAACTATTTATAGTATCAGTTTACATAATAGAAAGCGCTAGTTGTAAGAGAACGAGAAAAAAATAGAAATGTTTTCATTTAAAAGATAATAGATGGCGTTACGATATAATATTATTATATCTTTGTATCCCATAATATTTTGTATAAATTTTAATATATAAAAATAAGTGTGCTTACGTTAGTGTTGTTCCATTACATTATAAATTTTATTAACAGAGTATAATTTAATTGGCTTTACTTTCTGCCTGTTAGTTCGGCTTTAGAAGAAACAATATTTTATCTTTCCCCTTCCACAAATTTGTAGGACGGCCATTAGTCCAATACATGGTGCTCACATGACCTGTTGTTTGGTCCCGTGATCAAATTGTGGGGTACCTGGCAAATTCAAAACTTTAAAGAAGTGATTTCTCATGGATATGCTGGATCATTCGCTTGAGAACAGGTAGGAATTCGATTTGAGCTCTTCAAAGTATTGTAAGTTTTAAAAATAGAACAATTGTCTCAGTGAACTTTAACGAAGGTCGTTTCGTTTGTTATAAAATTAGTTTCGTAAGTGGTTGTTGCTGATAAAATATGTATGAGCAAACCCGATAAAGGTATTCGGTTTTGAAGTGTTAATACGTATTCTTAAATTTTGTGTTACAGATTCGTTTATTTCCCTGTAGTGTGAAAAGGAATGCTGTTTGGAGAAAAATTATTCAATATGTTTCCCAGTGAAGAATTCTAGAAAGCCAGGCAAATTCGCCCCAGTTAATTTTGACATTCCAGTATTCACGATAAACTTACTGTCAAAAATTATGTAAACCCGGTACACTTATTTGCGTTAAGGTACTGTAGAGAGTAACTCTGAAAACAAACGGATTGTGGAACATTTGTAACCAGATATCTGCAGACTAGGTGCTATAAGTGTGTTACTATCCTAATTAAAAGTTAATGAAATATTTTTGTGATAAGTCACTTATGCCCGGAAGGATAATTTTTTAATCAATTAACGTTTTTAAAAAAAAAATTGTAAAATCCTTATGGATATGGTCACCTGTTTTTTGCAAAAATTATTTACACAGGCTGAACTGAAATATTTTATGGNAATGAAATATTTTTGTGATAAGTCACTTATGCCCGGAAGGATAATTTTTTAATCAATTAACGTTTTTAAAAAAAAAAATTGTAAAATCCTTATGGATATGGTCACCTGTTTTTTGCAAAAATTATTTACACAGGCTGAACTGAAATATTTTATGGGGACACTTGTATTGTGAGAAGACATTTTCTCATGACTGGGCCAGTCAGGATCGAGATACTCGATCACCGGATGTCTGATCACAAGCCAGACACCAGTTAAAATCATCCAATCACAAAAGTGGCTCTGAACCAAAAATCTCTTGGGTACATCTAGTTGTGGAATTGTTTAGACATATTAAATATTGTCATGGGGAAGGCTATGAACAGGGAAATTGTAGGGTGAAAAGGAAAAAATAACACCATGAAAGTGCAGAAAACATGCACCACTGTGCTTTCTAGAGCATAAGCCAAGCATATGCAGAGGGTGCACCCAATTAACTGCTTCATACAAGATGGGCAAACTCATTTGCCTGCTTCACAGAAGATGCATGTACTTTATAATAATCAACACCCGCAATTAGGCTACCACCTGGTGGCTAGCTCTCTCACCTCTTCCCTACCTGACCAAACTACATTTCCACGCCCTTTCTGAACTTTGCAACCCCCCCTCACAGATACCAATTACTCCTGCGATGAATTCCACTCCCTCACAGATCTCACAAGCATAGACTGCCTACCCCACTCTGATCTCCTCTACACCCTCTGAAGCTTCTCACTGTTGTTTCCTCTTCCTCTAAACACCCCCTTACACTCCTTCTTTCCCCACCTTCCCCCTCCATTCACTGTCCTGTACATCCTGACCAGCCTTTCAATTTTCACCCTGTCCTTCAACGAGCTCCACCCCATTTCCGTCCCCATCCTGCCCCTGTCTTCTCCACCTACCCTACACCCATCTTCCTGCCCTTCTTTGCACCTTCTCTAGCTCTCTCACCTCTCGTACTGCTGCCAGCCACATATTCTAACATCGGCCGTACTACTGTGCGCATAGGAGCTGGGTGTGCTGATTACCTTCCTCGTAGTACCTACGTGTATTCCTTTACCTGTTTCATAACAGCTGGACGTACTAGTTTATGAGCTTTCAGGAAGAAGGCACATAAACGCTCGCCTTGCTTGTGCTCCGGGAAACAAGCGTGACGTAGTTTTGTGTCGAGTTTTCCAGATGTACACAAATAAATGTACATGGTACTTAGCATGGCATAATTAATTGCTAATATTTGATAAACAGTACACACAACCCACCAATACACAATGTTAAAGAATGCTAGTGCTTCCACCCAACAGGGAGAGTACCACTTCTCGTTCAGTGGAATAAGTCGACTTGTATTTAAACTGCACATCCCAGTACTTATTGTTTATCACATTTCTCAACAGACTGCTTACAACGAAAATGCTGTATTTTCCATCCTTGGCCAGTTCAAGCACCTTGTACATTAATTACGCTTCGCCTCAGACAAATTGCCATTATCTGACAAACATTTAGAAAGTGGCCAGGATTACATCATGCCACAAAAGCGATACAGACATTGCTGCCTCCATTAGCAATTCATGATTACCCACGTGGTTGAACAGAAACACTACAGATGAATGGGACACTTCTGCCTGCGAGCACTGCCATTGCAGATACCGACCAGCATCTGGGCCATAACTGCCCCGATCCTGTCAGAGTAAATTTGTACATTAGCAATTCATGCTTGTTTTTTTTTTTTCACAACACACATTATCTTGAACAATAACAAATAGGCCTTGTTGAAATTGTAATTACCTGCAATAAAACAATTTATTTAAACGTTTATTAGGCTGAATATCCAATTGTGCCCATTTGGTAAGTAATCAGCAACTTGTGTAAACCCAATAACACAATTTTATAAAATTGTTTTCCAATTTTCGGAAAAGTCGTTAAAGCTAACCTAAATAACTCCCATCCAATAATTTTGTAGCAGAAATTCAATTTAAAATCATGCAGAGTTATCTCATATTAATTTTATTACATTATAACTAATATTTTAAGTACAGTGGGATTTAGGATTCTTTTTTGCCGTACAAGATCCAACAACGTTGTACAGGCCCTTGTAGTTAAAAATTATACCAAGTCCTTAGTAATTTTAAATAAAACTTTGAAGCCTTTAATTTAGTAAAAAAATAACATCAAGATAATATGCATTTCCTTTGTAAGAATACAGTTTTGTGTCAATAATATAATTTGTTATTTTAGTTCCTAATGACGGACGCAGACCTCCCATACTGCTGGGTAGCAGGATCATCGGTAAATGTAAAGAATAGCGGCTTTCCCTGAGAAAAAAATCCTAGGCAAGTAGTATATTTTGACTCTACTAATTACACAGAACACAAATTTACTAGCAGCATTAACGTATTATGCTTACAAACCACAAAAACGATATGGGGAGGGCTATGAAGATCAGGGAAATTATGGGGTAAATTCACTATAAATAAACCCACAAAAAATACAAAACACCTCAATTTAACATTGTCCACCCAATTTCATAATGTGTGCCCACCTAGTCTAACTTAACCTAACCCGACAATGAGTGAATCACTATTTTACATTTTTATTCTAACCTAGGATTGTAGAGTTTTAATCTAACCTAAGATTTTATTCTAATCTAGGATTTTGGGGTTTTAAAGTAACAGTAAAACACACCGGAAGTATATGAATTAACTCTCCTAGGTAGGTGACTGGTACAATTTTCACTATCCTCTGCCAATTCAACTACCGTCGTGCATGACTTGCACCTTGCCTCACTCGACAAAACAGCATGATCTACTAAAACATCCAAGTAACACCCGCCACATAGACGACTGCCACACACAGAAGCACTCTTACTTGCACCCTCCTTAAATCGCAAGCCTTCGCACTGTCGGATTCGGGCGTCACAACTCGCGTGCGCAGCAACACTCCACTCGCCACGAACCGCACTGTCTCGCATCTAAACTGCAACTAACATATTGTAAAATCTGCAAATCCACAGCCAATAAGGTGACGGCCGATTCACATTTGTTTACGTTACTACAGCATTACAGGACTAAAACATCACGGCGTCCGACGTAAACAAAGCGGCAGAACTCCTCTCATATGATCTTCTTTATTTTCCACGTTCTGCTTATTTTTATCATTACGTCGTCCTAAATGTGAAACTGGTAAGGTGTGCAATAACCATTTATATTTACCGGATCATCCATGTTGGCACTCTTGATAGAGAAGGTCGTAGGTTAAGTGTGATTAGAGTATTATGGTTGTAATGTGTCTTTCATAGTTTCCGTTGTACAAAGTAATTTAGTTTACGCTGCTGAGCTTTAGGCATGCTCAGAAAATACTGAAATAAAGTTAGATAAATTGAAGTGACATTTTAAAGCTGCTTGATGACCAGTACAAAGTGATGTGAACTTTGGTGTGATATATATATATATATATATATATATATATATATATATATATAGACACACACATATACAGCTATCGGGCATGTTTTGTTATTTAAGCGAGACTTCGGAAATAAATAGTTTATACCTGCAAGCTAATGCAAAAAAGATTTTTTGACTAGCCGGGGCCTTGGTGGTGTAGTAGTTAAATACTCACCTCCCACCAATGTGAACCAGGTTTGATTCCAGTCAGTCACCTGCTTTTTCACACGTGAGAAACGTAGTGGATGTTGTTGGCTGGCAAATATTGTCGAGGCACGCTAGTTCCCCCGCCCTTGCATTATGCCACTGTTCCACCTTCACCTCATTTTGCCCTCGCCAGCACTAAGACCTTACTTTCGAGCAGACACTAAAACGTTGAAACATTTCAGTTAAATTGCGCAGAAGCACAAATAATTGAACACAGGTGTACTATTTTAAATCTTGTATTTTGGCAAAATGTTTTTATAATAACTGGTAGCATCATAAAGAGGGCTTTCAAACCCCTTACAATTCATCAAATTAATCATCACGAACATTTCCAGAATCCAAAAAAAGGCATAGAAAAGGTTAAAAATTTAACAAAAGATATTACAAGACATAAAAGTATTTAGTAATTGTCCATACAATTTGATGTTCATTAAAACGTAAAATACATAATTACCACTTGAATACAATGATTGCAAATGTTGAAAAAATTGCAAAATACAAGTACGTTGAGTAGTTTAGATAATGAGCAATTAAGAAAAAAGTAGGGCAGTCTAATTAATAAGCCCAGTAAAGTCTCCTTTAATAAAATAAATGTATTAAAACCTTAAATAAAATTTACTTAAAAGTGATTGGTGGAGGCAGTCAAATGACCCATCAGAGCTCCATCTATTATTAAAAGGCAAAAGAACAAACACATTTACAATTAATTATTTATGCCCAATGCGAGAGTCGTGGCGTATGGAATAAACTTAAATAAATTTTGGGCTGCAGACAAAACTAACACTACACGTTAAAAAGACTGAAACACACAGCAAAGCTAAGAGTTTTAGTTAGACCGAAACCAAATTTGGGCCGGCGACCGAAACCACAATTTAGAAAAAAAACACCAACTCACTGCATGCCCAAGACGACGCCACACAAATATTAAACACAATGAAAACAGACCGGATTTGCACAATGTTTCGTGTTGCTCAAAATCACGGCCACTCAGACGACAGAATAAATTAAAAGGTGCCTCATCTCTGCACTCGTCCCACGAACTGCTAAGTTACAAATTAAAACATATTGCAGCTCCTCAGACAACTCCTGCAGGATGTAGAATAGACGGTGCGCAAGCAGTGCAACTACTTATATTAACTTGCCCTGTTTACAAAAAAATGAGGTTGCAAAGGGGAAGGTAGGAAGGGAGAACAGGTGAGGAAGGAGGGGAGGCGAGCCAAGCATATAGCAAGCCACCTCGCAAAGTCGAGAGTACTTAAGACTCTAGCGAAAACTGAATGACCTCACCAAAAATAGTTTTCACTTTATCATGGTTTTTTTTATGTAGAATCTTTTTGCCCATTCAACAGACTCATTTTTGTGCAGGTTTTTCTTTCTTCAGTGTACGAACATGATACCCACTCAGAGTACATTATAATCCTGTTGTGTCTTGTTTTTAGTGGCCCGCTGCCATCTTATATTTTCTCTCCATTGTTTCCTCAGACATCCGGTGGATCTTCTTCCTCTACGCTGTTAACAGATAATTTCTTTGGAAGTTTTCCTGCTTCCGTCCTTTGGCTTGAAATTCAATTTTCCAGCATATCATGTAAAAGTCCCATCCTGTCTAGCAAAATGTTCTGCACGTGTCTATACTTCTATTCACATGTTGTAATTTAGGAGAGTGCATATTTTTCTTAGATTTGCTGTCTCCCCGATATGGCATAGGGTTCATCCATCACGTAACGTAAATTTATCTACTACGTTCTCAAGATGGTTCCGTAATTCAGTTCACAATTTTAAGCATTAATTTAATTTTAATATTTTAATTATGTGTATTACTAATTTTTGTGGGTCACAGGTTACACTAGATAGCAATTGAATATCATTGCCATATTCTGTACAGCTAACTAACTGTAGTAAGAATGTTGAAATGATACATGCTCATCGCCAATACAAATGTCACACGGTCATCAGTGAGAACTGTGTTCCTGTACATTTGTATTTTCAGCGTAACCATCATTTTGTATGGCTGAAATACTTTTTAACTTGAATATATTCTAGTTGTGTTAAAACTAGGGTAGAAGAAGTGTGGAAATATCTCGAAGCACCTACTTACATTAACAGTGTTCTAAATTCAAATGTTAACATTATTTTGACAGTGCTATTGGCAGAAAAGCAGTTGAATGTTGCAACACGGAGAGTGGCTACTGCACAGCTCGTGTGAGCATACTATGCTTGAGGCGAGGGAGACGGACGGTGGGGAGGTTACAAGTGCGGGTGGTGGTGTTGCAGTCAGGACAAGGATGGAGATGCAAGCGATGGGTCGTGCTTGGGGGCAGACGGCAAGGAGCTGGTGACGCAGTCTCTCACCATCGTGGAGGACGATGGCTCCCTGGGCTCCGCGGAGGACCAGTCGATGGTGGCGGAGCTTGCCCACACCCAGGCGCTGCTAGAGGACGACGGGGACGTGCAGTACCAGTTCCGTGCTGGCGACGGAGGTAAACTTTTGCAGCTCTCCTCTCACGCTCGTGTCTATCCTGCACACAACCTTGATATAATGAGTGGTGGTGTCTCATCCAGGAGATCCAAGTTGGATTTCTGACGATAGTGATTCTTGAGGTTTTTTGGGATTGCGATTCTGTAAATTAGTTTTTTATAAGGTGAGGGATTAGCCGTTGTGTTTTCATTGCAAGAATGTTCTGGTCAATGCTCTAGTTCTCCATGGCATGACTTGGGGTGCAAGGAACCTTCTTAATTGGGTCAGCGGGTCTGTATAAGTACGGTAGGCTTCAAGAGTTGGCAGTCTAGACTGTGGAGTATTGTACGGCCTTAAGCACCAGGTGTACGATGCCAGTGATCAGCGAGAGTGGTCTGCTGACTGCGAGCATCAGTACAGTGGAGAGCGCGACCGGCGAGTAGGACTATTGAACTCGTTGCGACTTACAAATATAGACAGTGACAAGAACTTTCATTAGAATTGACTTTAAACATTGTGATTACTGAGAATAAAAAATGTTATTGGTCGAGATAGGTTGTTAAATGTTGTAAATAATAGAAGTGTGCCTTTTTATTAAGACTTCCATCCACCACAAACTCAGATACGCCCTCTGGTGTTTTGCAACAATACTTTCAAATACTGTCGGTCGTCAAAAGATAGCATTATGAACAAGTCAGAATATTCTTCAGTTTCTTCCACCTGTCTGGAATAAAGAACAGTACCTGCCGACTCAACACAGCAGCAGTTGAGCCCGTCTTGCTGCAACGTCGCCGCCCGATCATCCTCGGGTGTTGTGGACAAACAGAAATGAAAGTATTGTCGCAATATCTGCTAAAAAGAAAACTGGTACGGGCTAGCTCCCATAATGTAATATCAGCTGATATTTAATATTGGCTACCCATATCTGCTCAACTTCATTTTTGGCACCTTCTGCAGTTTTATGTTGCATGATGTACACACCTAGAACATTGCTTTTGTTCAAATCAGAAATGTTTTTAGTTAGATTAAAAACATTTTACATTATTTTTATACCACCTCAGCAGAACATTCTTACTAATAGTGGATTTAAAATTTTTAATTCCTCAATTCCTCTAACTGTTTGCAAGAGACACTGCTGTTTATACCTCTTAGACATTTTAAAAATGTGTTGTTGCATTTTGCTTTTATCTTCAAGCAAGCTTTTCTGATACTGTATTTGTAGGCTCTGTCCTGGAGACAACATACTTATTCTACAAATCTTTGTCCTGTTTCCAATATTTTTCTTTTTTCTCTCTCTCTCTCTCTCTCTCTCTACCACCCTGTTTTCTTCCGTCTCTCCTTCACTTCCTGTGCATGTGCGTATTATACATTGTGTGCTTGGACGCTGCTCTGCACGCACGCACGCACTCCAGCTGCTTGCTCGTGGATGTCGCAGGAACGGTGACGTACAGGGTGGTGCAGGTCGGCAGCGCGGCAGACGCCGTAGAGCCGTTGTCGCAGATTGTCTCCACCTCGTCTGGATTCGCTACTTCCGGCGTCCAACAGGCAGTGCTGGCCAGCCCTATCAATGGTGTGTAAACGGTGCTGCCAAAGTTCAACTCTGAGACGTAGTTACAGAAATATTTAATTTGTTTTGTTATTAAAACTGAAAAGCTTTACACTGCGAGCTTCGCATTAAAACTTGTTGGGGGAGGGGGGGGGG